>CABFWB010001912.1:10008-55206 GCA_902151455.1 Timema bartmani | reverse complement strand
CAATTTTTTATTTTTTTTTACCTTTTATATCAAAATACAAGTTTATTTAATGAAATACAATAACTTTATTTACCACAGATCAGGATCTAGCTTTTTGGAGATTTTTTTATTGAAATACAATTCTTTATTTAACAAAATCCAATCATTTTATTTACCACAAATCAGGGTCTCTAGCAATGATTGCTAACTACACTAGAGTCTCTCTAGAACACGGCAAATATTTCCTCACCTTTGATCTTGATATAAAAAGAAAGCAGGCAGCCAATAGTAAGCCTTGCAGTGTAGCTTGCATGTCACTAAACTTGATTCCATCCAGGTATAGTACAGATTGACTGTAGGCTAATATGAGTGCATTTAGAGCAAGGATTTTGAACATCTGTAATGTAGTGACCAGAGTACAGCGGCCTTGCTTGATAACATGGCAGACTGAAACAACATAAAAAACAGTCATTCATCTGCATTCTTCAATATTATTATCATATTCAGCAGAAAATTGATTTGCTTGTTTTTCTTGACCTTGTGTCTTATACATCAATATTTTCAATCACCTGTGTCAGTGGCCACATGGTCAAAGGCATTACTCTCACCATAGACTAGACTTCCAATGACTAAGAGATCAAGGTTCGAATCTCGGTGGGGTGTATTGAGGATAGTTTTTCCTAAGCGATGTTCCACTCTCCCTCCACAAAAATGCGGGTACACTACCACTTAGCTCAACCTCTCTCATCCCTAACACATTAGTGTGATTAGTAAATATATGTACAACCCAAAAAAGTAGTAAGAAGGGGTGCTAAAAATGTTTTCAGTCTTTTTTTAGGCATCTAAACTCAGAAAAAAAATGTAACTATTTATTTTTATAGGATTTTAAATAAAATAAATACTAAAGTAGAAAAATGTAGATATTAGAAAATATTTTTAGAGTGGCCAAGTTTGGTTTGTGTAAAATCACTGAAACACAAAAGTTTTGCAAAGAACATTTACAATTTCTCAGTATTAAAGTGAAACAGGCAAATAGCTAACAAGGGTCACAATTAAAATTAGCCAATGCTTGATATTGCTGTTTTGTCACAATGGCAGACTACTGGAATTTGAGCGCTTAAAATTGAGATAATGAAATTTGTAACATTAAGATCCATGGTTGATTTTTAGATAGGCCTACCAGTAGGAATTGTGGGTAGTGAATTTGAAATCCTTACTTGTTCTCAAACCATATATAGTATTAATTTTAATTATATCTGTATGAATCTTTGAAACTTCGACTTGACTTCAAAACAAATATTAGCTTTAACTTCCCTTTGAAAAAAAATTCTGGCTTTGACATTTTACAAAATAATGACTGCTAAAAAAACTCAGTTTATGTTCAATCATAGCCATTTTAATATGTTATGTACATTACAAATTAATATCCATTTGAAAATAGCTGAAGTAATTGAAATGTTTGTTGTGATAGTTACTCTATCAGATTAAAACAAAATTTTACAAACAATTTTGCAATAAAACATTTAACAAGTAATTTTAGTGAATAAGTTATATAAATAAACACAATATTTTTTTAACAAAAAAATTCTATCTTTGATTTGGCTTTGAGTATATTTCATATATTCAATTCAAGCTCTCTTCAAATGAATAAGTGGACTTGGCCCCCCTAAATGTAATCATTAAAAAGTAATAAAATAATATAAGTTGTAGTGTTATGTGTAAGTTATGTGGTTGTCCTATTTGTTATTCCTGTTACATTTTCCTATCTAAGTGTCCTTTCATTCTTCATGAATTTCTTTACTCTCCCTTTTCAGTTTTCTTGGTTCCCTCCTTTAGAAAGTGGTTTTGCATGTTTCCCACTCCCTTCTGATGAGTTCTGTTAGAATGAAACCTATGATGGGAGATTGGGCGGTAATGATCAATTTTCTTCAAGAGGCAGCCATTACCTCTTTGTCCAAGGGCCGCAGTGTAAAATGTGAAAATTGGGTTATTTTCATTGTAAAAGCCATATTGTGTTTGTGCCCATTTATATGTTTCTGTCAGGGAGTGGAATCAAAACTGATAACTGAAATTAGTAGTTATTTTTAAAGAACCGAAACAGGAACTAAAGAAGTTAATTGCTTAAGAACCGGAACCAGAATGAAATAAAATAATTTGTTAGTAAAGGTTCTTATTGATTCTTAAAGGTTATAACATTTTATAAAAAATAATTTATAATTCATTTAATGCCCTGCTTTCTGAAACTTAATTTTATTTTGAAAATAAAATTTTCTCGTTTCTCAGGAATTTTTTTGAGGGCAAAGGGTGCAAATATATTTTTTTTTCCAAAGAGATTACAAAAGTAGGTTATTAATGAACACTTACCATTAACCACTAATGAGTTCAGATTCTTGAGAAATGATTGTCAAGTTGCTTTCTGTGAGTACTGAGAAATGAAAACCTGCCCAGTTGTGCAAGCAGTCTAAGTTAAATACAAAGACATTTATTTTAAGTGTTATTCTTCAGAGTTAAACAATTCAAGTTGTTGTTGGTTGGCCAGTTTGTTTTGGATATCTCAGTGGTTAGAGCATTGGTGTACTAAGCCAAAGATCCTGAGTTCAATTCCAGTGTCTAGGTGTCATTTTTCAATTTAAAGAATATGATATTTAGATGCGGCTATAACCTTAATTATCAAATATAATAGCTTTGCTATCTAATCCATCATGATATACGCATTCATACGGTTGTCATTGTACATTTGTCAGCATAAAGCCTTACCGAGTCAACGGTGGCTGCGTTATCTGATAGCTCGTGATCTTAATTGATCACAAATATGTAGATGGCAATTTTCGCACATCCATCAAAGACTCTACCTTAATATATGAGTGAAAGATGACCCTGGGCATGAAAATATTCTTGGATAGCCAACTGGTTAGAGCAGTGGCTTACTAAGCCAAAGGTCCCGAATTCAATTCTCATGTCTAGGTGTCATTTTTCAATTTAAAGAACAAACTGTGAAGTTATGCAAATAATTAATTTCTACATAGGGTTGATTACAAAATAAAGTGGATTGCATCATACAACCTAACTCGACATAATATAAATACAAATATTTTTGCAGTGGCAGCCAACACAAAGTGCACATAGTTTGTGGCGCCTAGTATGCAAACACTTTTAAGTTTTGGCAGTGTGTTCGAGACGTAAGTACTCCCAGGTTTCTAGAATATAAAGTCTCCTAACAGATAGTAAAATATTGTAACGAGATTAGTGTTTAACAGTGGGACCAGCGCGCTCTCATTGTTTACACTGGCTGCCCTCCCTGCTCTCTCTGTTTCCCTCCTTGTCTAACAGGTAGGCAGCGGCCTTCTCACTTGAATGGGGGATTAAAGGGGGGAGGGCGGGGCACACGTCTGGAAGGGTCTGGGTCCTTTTAATTCTGGCCTAGTATTCTAGCTGGGACCACCCCTATATATACATGGTCAGCCATAGCCAGATGTGCTGAGTTCTTGGTTCTCAACCAGTGAGTCCAGGAGTCCCCAGTCTGACTTGTGGACAGTGAAGTGTGTGGACCTGCGTGTCAAGTGTGTGGACCGGTGTTTGTGTATTGCGGGCCAACACAGTGTATCGTGTGCAGGGACATGTGGAGGCTTGTGTGAACTGCACGGGTGATATAGAAATTTGTTGTTACTGTGGACTACTGTTTTAATGAACATTTTTGGGGCGGTTTTTAATATTTGAATAGTTATGACGTATTTTATAGTTGTTAAATTGTTTATTTCATTTACTTATATTTTTATGTATTCTTATTGGTTTATTAACTTACATACTTGATTAAGACTCATTTTATTTAATGACTTGTTTAGTTGTAATTAATTTAGATGTATAGTTAATGTGTGTGTGTATGTTTTAGTTTGAATAGTCAACACCTTGAATATTATATGGGGAGTTTCATTCGTGTTTAATTGGCAACTCACTCCAGTATCCTTAAAAGAACTTGTGGTTTGCATGGTGACGTGTGACCAACCCCCGTCCCAGCCCAGCCCAGCGGAGCCCAGGTCACACGCACCCTACGTTACAATATGTACTTACTACACATTATAGATGACAATTTTGAGGTGAAAGGCGCTGCAATGCTAGCATCCCCCAATTTAACAATTTGTGAACTATCTTGCTCTTCTATTTCTTTCAGCAACTTTTGTAGATGTGAGTGGGTGTTTGCTGCGTTCTGCAAACATAAACATCAAAATTTGAAAATTAATTTTACTTTGTAGGACCAATTAATAACTGCGGGTAAATTCTTTATAAGGTTAATTTCAAGAATTAGAATGCATAGGTGTAGAAAGAATTTACTTTGGGGCAGATAGAGGGGGTTCAAAATTGTAAGTTTATAACATGATGTTGAGGCTTATTATCAAACCCTAATAAATAAGAACATTGTTATCATACAGTAGGGGTGGAACTTTATTTGTGTAGGAAGGAAGGGGGGAACAAGTAACAAAAAAGTGTTTTCGAAACTTTATACCCTCCCCTCCCCCAGTTAATGTTAAAAAATTGGATGCTCCTATAACCTATTTGAAGTGGTCCTTGTTTGGAGAAATTTGAAAATTATATTATTATTTATTTTAACAGGTTTTAAATTAATGCTCCCACGAAGTTTATTGAAATTTAGATACTCCTAGAGGTAATTTGAGTAGTCCTTCTTCGACAAATATTTGAAAATCTTTATCCTTCTAATAGCTATTTTAAGAAGTGCGCCCCAGAATTAATTTTTTAAATTATATTTCCTAGAATCTATTTGAATTGATCCTAATACAGATTTTTTTTAAAATTTGGAATCCCCCTAGAAGCTATTTAGAGTTTTTCACCAGATTTTTTTTTAATATTTAAAATGTTTCGCATATGGATTTTTTTTTAATTAGTTGCTTTAAGAAGCTATTGAAAGTGGTCTTCCCCCAAGACTTATTTGAAAATTAAATACCTCTATAAGTTATTTGACGTTTGATACAAGGTCATCTTTAAGCTTCATATTAAAAACTTTGAAAAATATTTGGCTAAAGGGGGGAGGGCAGGGGGCTTGAATCCCTTTCCTTACACTCATGTTAGAATGAGATAGTCCAGTCTTTTAATGCAATGTAAATTTGCAAAAATCTTTATAGTTGAATCGGATAGAGGTGTTATGAAAATATTTGTTTTGTTTCACTAAGGAAATGAGGTAAACAACTTAAACAAATAAAAAATTAGCTCAATTATGATTGGGCTCTTTAAATCTTCGAATACATAAAATGACAGGATATTTGAGAATTAAAAATAAATATAAAATTTTTAATTTTTTACCCCTTCAAACTTTGAATCTAACTTTATTTATAGCTATAATCCTTATTGGTGGTTTAGTCAACTTCACTATAAGACAAATCTAGGACCCAGAACCAAGACTGTTAGTTTACCATTAATGTGAACAAGAGCAAAATTGATGAAAAAATAAAACATACCAATTGACCTGTCATTCAGATTTAAGATTCGTTAGTAAAAGATAGATTCTAATTCAAGAATTAGTGGGTATGGTCCATTTTTAAAGTAAGCAGAGGTGTGTGAAGTCAAATTTTTCATCTCAAAGTAAAGTTGAAATGAATAATATGAATTATTTGCGATGCTGAATTAAATGTCAAATATTTATAAAATGTGAAGTGTTGGTTTAGAAAATATTATAACTTTAGATATTAAATGGAATATATAATAATGAAACAATAGAAGAAGATCTACGCAATTCACTAAACAGACCCAGCAACTCAATGGAAATAGATAATAATGATGATGATGTATTAAATATAATTTAGAAAATGTTATGTTACTAAGAAGATCAACATATTTTAAATTCTGTCCTAGGCTGAAAAATTAAATAATTATTACAACAAGTAGTTTATTTAGTTATATTTTTTCCATGTGAACATTAATTTGTGATGTAAATAACAGCACAGGATGGCTGAAATGTACTGTATTTTAACTATGAATATTTTTATTGGTGAAGCTTCTTAATTGTCGAATCTATAAATTTACTTTTGAGACTAAGTAAAAGATGATGAATATTCAAAGAAAAATCAAAGTTTTTGAAGCGTCACACACCCTTAAAAATATCTCCAATGTTTAAGAAAAAATATTACTAACTAAGACAAAAATATGTTGGCATGTAGTTTGAAGGCATAATTTAATCAAATAAATATACAAATTTCTCATTATTTTGAAATGCAAATGTAAACACACAAATTACTTGGCTAAAAAGTAACTTTGTAGCTGGAAATAAGGTTGACAACGTTCTTGTTTACAACTATAGATGGATCAAATCTACATTTTCTTGAATTTATTTTGTTAGTTTTAACTTCATTCACAATGAGTGGTAAATATATGCCTGGGGTTTGGATGTTAGGTTTTTATTTGAACTATGTTGGTCAAAGCCACCAATAAGCAGCATATTAGCTCTAAAATAATATATTAAGACAGGGTTTAATTTTAATTTTTTGCACCTTAATTAGTCTGAAATATGTTCAAATCTTCAAATCTTGAAAATTCTTAAGGAGTTGAAGGGGCCATAACTTATTTATAATACACATTCTCCTATCTTTAATTCAAATGTAAAGGCAAAGAAAAGGTAATCTTTGTAAAGTTTTATAGTGGACTGGTGTTTTCAATTTTAAATTCATTGAAACAATTTCAAATATTTCATACATGAAACTTTTAAAATATTATTTTAGTTTCATTACAAAGCTATATTATTTAGTGGGGAGGCGTGGGAAAAATATCAAAACTATTTACCCGTGTATTTCCATGAGAATTTGTAGTTTGAGGCCTTCGCTCTCTTTCTGGCTTCTCAGGTTTCTTTTTTTCTGGGAGCTTTTCTGGTGCATTTGATATAATGGCAACCCCTGAAAAACATTAATTATTATATGCGTGGCTGAGGGAGACGTTTGGAAAGGTCGACAGGAATGGAAAAGGATGTGCCAGATGACCCGCAGAGGCAGAAATGTCAGATAATGATGAATTATTATACATACGGTACATACCTAATCTTGTCGTTCCCTTACAGGGTAGTCAAGAAAATGTGCATTTAGCTCAAAAAACAACTTTGTACTTAATCCATCCTCACCAACTTTCTCTATGTTTTTATACCCTTGCATACTCCCTTTGCTTTAACAACATCCATACACAGAGTCATACATGCTCTTTTTTTCTTAAAGCTCGCTAACTCTCTATGTTTCTCTTTTTCACACATTCTTCTACACCATTTAGCCATATCTTACATGGCCTACCCCTTCCTTTTGATCCACAAACTCTACCTTCATATATTTGCTTCGTCACTCATTCCACACTCATCCTCTCAACATGCCCAAACCAACATAAGAAGCCTTTTTCACAATGACCTATGAGTTTTTCCAAATACTCACCTTGTCTTGTGTTTCTGCTGATAAACCCACGCTCACACCCATAAAACAATGGTGGTATTAACACACTTTTATGGACTGTCATCTTTGCCTCTTTTGATACTACTATATTCTTTGAGAAGGTCACATACATCCAACTACTCCCTAAGGTGTATTCAGCCGTGTCTTTATTTCGTCATCTATAATTCCATGTTTACAGAACATTATGTCCAGATACACAATATCATTCATTTGTTCTAATAGTTTTCCATTTATACTAAGCTGAAAATCATTTCTTGACACATCCTTATGACCTTATCTAAAACTATCACTTTAGTTTTGGAGACATTTATACAGAAATCCATTCTGTCTGTTACCACATTCAAACGATTTAATACATTCTGCCAGTTACTTTCATCATCTGCCTTTAATACAGAAATATCTGCACTCTCAGATACACATTGTCCATTTGTACATCAACCGCGTCCTTACAAGCACCCCCCATACACTTGTCTATGAATACAGTAAACAACCATGGAGACATAACACAAACTTGTCTAGCACCCTGTACAAAGTTGAATCATTCACTCAAAGTACCATCCATTCTAATACCTGCTTTACTTCCATCATACGCCACCAAAGTTGCATTTACTAACCATGCATCCACACCATACTCTCTTGAAAATAAGCTTTCTTCCTTATTGCCATACATTTCTCAATCAGTCGTTGCAATGCAAATATCTGGTCCATGCAACTTCTGCCTGGCATGAAAACACATTGCAAATCCAAAATATTGTCCACAGTTTTTTCATGCACCCTCTAAATTGAGACTCTCCCAAAAACTTTGCCTGGAACACTCAACAAACTAAATGACCCTATAATTCTTACATTCACTCCTACTGCCTTTGCTTTTGTACAAAGGAACAATGCCAGCATTCTTCCTTTTATTAGGAACATTCAAAATCCCAGCACACACACAGTGAACAACTCACACAGTCTGGCAGTAGTACCATGCCCCTACACTTATGCATTTCACTTGTAATCCCATATAGCCTACACCAGCAGCTTTGGCATTATTTAACACTTTAGTAGCTTTTAACACTCCAGCCTCATTAATTATTTCACTAATCCTAGCATTTTCCCTATTTATGCTACTTTCTCTAAGTTTCCCCTATTCAATTGCCTATTTAGAAATAAACAACTTAAATTTGTGCTATTCATGTGAAAACATTAAAGTTCGCTTAAAAATCTGCGCTATCGCAAATGTGAATTCTGCATGTCCCTAGTAATTGGTATTACAGCTGGGAGCACAACTATATTTTAGCATTTTATTTAGCTATCATAATATAATTATTCTTATCATAATTATGAATATAGCCAAAATAGTAGTTAAGTAATGTGATACACACAATATACCCAAACTTCTCAATCCAACACACATGAGAAATATAAGTTTTGCAAAGAAAAACAAACTAAACAATAATAGCTGCCGCAAACCTCTGTTTTGGTGTTGCCAAACTTCAGTATTTCGGCCTGTTACTAAAGATAACCAAGGTCGAATGCATTTTGTTAGTTACAGAAATAGCTAGTTAAAACTGGTAATGATGAAGTGGCTTTGCTGAAACTAGTTTTAACTAATGAAATCATGTTTTAATAGATTTATGGTCACTACTGTGACATGTAAAAGTCCCACACAAGAATAAGTCAAGTAGGAGGAAACTTGGCCAGACATCGGGTAGGACGAATCACCCCAAAAATATCCAAAGTTTTGGGTGACCGTACAATCCTACATCAAATTTATTTTTATTAGCAAAAATATTACAATAGTCAGATTTTGGTCAAACCCAAGTTATTTTCAATGGGCGTTCAGGCAAAGTTATGAAATATGTTTAGCCTACTTTCAAAGTTTATTAAATTCAGCCATTTTAGCGCCATTGTTTCCTTACGTTCTATAACAGGTCATTTGTACTGCAAATATGATTTTCTTATTAGGTGCACTTTTACCAAATGGTAAATAGTGATACTGTTTGGAAGGAAGTGAACTGTATAGTTTTGTATCACATAGCCACGGAATGTTTTTGTCATAGGTCTAACTCTAAAACCAGACTGGCCTGCCCGCGACCAGAAATATGTATCGCGAAAGATAAACCGTTAAAAGAAGCGCACAACAGACGCCAAACCAAGTTTCTTGGCGCCAAAACACAGTAAACATAGTTCAAGATAAAACAAAGTAAAAACAATATACAAGCCCCAAACAGATACAGTGAATTATGGAATATTGATATAAGTGAGTAAAGTGTACATTAAGACAAGTGTCGTCAACTCACCCACATCTGCGTGTTTCAATGCCCCCACATCATTAGTACCATCACCACACATGAGTGTAGTGTACCCCAACGATTTGAGTGCCACAATGACTAGTTCCTTTTGTTTGGGAGCAACTCTTGCAAATACAGAAATATGGGGAAGGATCTGATGCAAGAATGATCTATGATGTTCCATCAAGAATGTTAAACCCTAAAAATAAAAATAGCAAAATGTATACAAAAATTCAAATACAGATATAACAAGAGTATGAATTTAACAAAATGTAGTCACAATTTAAGTTTGGTATGAAATCAGTGATAAGTCACCTCTCCAGTGAGACACAGGTCATATTTTGCGACTAGCTCTTTGTAGTTCTTCTGAGGTAAAACTGGCAAACGTTGTGATTGGTCGATGCTTTCCCAGACCCATTCTTCATTGGGTAGCTCTGTAAGGATAAGTGTGGACGGTTTCTGGTTGAAACGAAGTTCTTTAGCGACATGGCATGCTGTGAGTGGGTTATCACCAGTTATCATAGCAACCTGTAATCATAAAATAGAATAGGACTTAAACCACTACAAAAAAGTATTCTTGACCAAATCTGACAATTACTGAAAAGCAATACATAGTGTATGTATAGCTCTAGTTGATCATGTTCAAAATGTTGGGTAAAAATACAAGAAAATTAGCTTGTTTGAAGAGTATTTGCTTTTATTGGGTGCGTTTATGCTACCCCTTTATAAATTTACTATCTTGGTTTTCTTGTCCATCAAATTATGATCAATCTATTGGAAGATTGAAATTTAAAAACTAAAGTAACTAAAAGCTAATATGTAGGTTATCTGAAAAGTAAGTTCTGTTTGAACGTACGTCTCGCAAATCTCAACGGTTGCCATTTTACGCATGCAAAGTGTCTTTCTTCTTCAGTTGGCAAGCCACAGACACTATTACAATGACGTTTATGTTATATGTTTGTTTATTATATAGGGTATTTTTGGTAAAAAGGTGTGGCTTATTTTCCGGACAATAGAGTAATAATTAATAAATATTTACTTTATTTCACAAGAATTGTTATTAAAAATATATTGACATGTTTTAGGCACATTGTGGGAATTTCAATGAACTAAAATCATGTCAATTTTTTTTTCTAGTTTGGGTAGATTCGAGTTATTGAATCAAATAATATAAGATTCGAAGTAATATCAATATTATTGCATAGAACCCTAGCCTAATTTGATAGTTACTTTTTATAGGTTTTTTCATTTTCATTTAATACATACAAAATTAGTATCAATCATTATATCTCATTATTAATAATAAGGTGTTAGAGAGTAAAATATGTGTATCTCTTTCTTAGAATTGTGAGCTCCCAACTGTATATTTGTACTTACAACATGAGAGGCATTAAGGATCTCTTTGATGACACTACGGGAGTCGGTCTTGAGGGGGCAGGAGATAACAACGAAGCCAGCAAATTTGAGATCACACTCCAGACTCTCCCTGGTCAGGTCTCGTACATGTTGCGGTGTGAGGCGGCCCAGTTCCTTGAACCCCAGGGCCAGTACACGGGCACCTCGACGAGACATCTCAAGATACACTTTGTCATACAACTCGGGGATGGTTGAGAACTGGGGACAACACAACTCGGAGATTTTGTTCCTATTTTTCTAGATAGTTACCCTCAATTGCCTGCACTAGTTATCAGAAAATTAAACTATAAGGTCTGAGTGAAAAGAAATAAATAAATACACCAGCATTTTCACCCTGTATTTTTATTGACAAAGCTTTGTAATAGTAAATTTTCTGAAACTTTAATTTTGAATCAAAGTCGAAGTTGACAAATATTAAAAGACAGGGATTTAGAATCTATGCACAACCACAATTTAAACTATTAAAATGCAATAGTATGTAGTTATAATTAAGTCTGTTTATAAATAGAAAAGCCTTGAATATTTCAATATTATCTACCAGAAAGCCAATGAATTAGGTTGAAGATATCACTAAATAACATGAATCTACACTACACTATCTACACTACATTACACTATGTGTATCAATTTTTAAGCAATCAAATTTGTTTCTCGAAGATATCAGTAAGTGTGTACTATAAATTGGCTTTGATCAAGAACAACTATTCATCATAAGCATATCTTTATAATTATAAGCTTTTTACTTTACATCCATTACTGTTTCCAGCCTATGGCCATATATTTTCCACTACTGTCTTGCTAGGTCTGTCATAGCTTCATATACCTCACAATCTAACTTAATACTGGGACTTGCACAACATCCAGTCCCTGGCTGTTAATTTATCAATGTGAAAGGGTAAACCCACATTTCATCAATGATAAATTCTTCGGCCATGCCGGAAATCAAACTCTGGACTCTTAGTTCAGTAGAGAGACATGCTAATGATGAGCAAAGGGCTCGGATTATATTTATAAGCAAATTACTAATATTATGAATAGTTTATGAAAAGGTGAACCTATGTTAAGTACAGTAAGTTTCCATCAGATCTTGCCAGTGTTTTGTAAAAAAAAAGAATTTATAGGGAATATAAAAGTAATCAAAAGTAAGTAAGTTAAGATAAATATGTACATTTCAATATTTGTATTTAAATTAAAATACATTAAAATAGAAACTGTATAAAATAAACTTGAATTTTTTTTTTGTCAGCACGTCTTACTACCAGTTTGGGTTATCCGCTTATGTAGGCCACTATTACGCTAGTGGATTTAAGGATGAGGAAGGTTATATTTAAAGGTGCACCCACATTTGTGTGGAGGGAGAGTGGAAAACCATTTTTTAGAAAAACCACCCTCAGTATTCTCAACCGAGATTCAAACCTCGATCTCCCCGTCATTGACAGTATAAGTCTACAGCGAGAGCAGCACCTTAAACCATGCAGCTACGGAAGAGGGTGAAACTTAAAATAAAATACTGAAAATAAATAAACATACAATTGTTAATTATTCAATGTGTTATGTTTGTTGTTAATTCTATTTTCAACATCGTGACAAGTTTTCACAGTCAAAATTAAATAGTTTTTGATTCTGCAATCAATTTTCATTATTGGCATATAACTCGAATGGGTAGTAAGACACAATGCTAAAATATAATTTTTTTTTTTAATTTCATTATTTCAGAGCCTCATTGATATCAGACGGTATACAAATCATGCATGTACTCACCATTGATTTTAGAGTTTCAGGAGCGCCTTTTACTGTGGTGATATAGTTAGTGTCGGTAGTACCGGGTAGCGTGTAACCAGCAATTACTGACATTCGTTTCAGGGCAGATGAGAAATGGTGTCGATAGAAGATTTTCATGCCAGGAACTTTACCCTTTCTGGGTATTACAGCATCTCCTAAAGGAAGTATGATACAAAATATATAGAATATTCATAACAGTTTTCAATTTTGAATATAAATAACTTATATTCACAATGGAAAAATAGATGCCAAAGAGCTGTATTTTATAATTACTAACAGAGATAACAGTCAAATGAAAGACCTAAGCAAGAGATAACGTTCAATTTCCATATGTAGGGGATTATCCGTCAGTTAGGACATGTCAAGTAATGTTAACTGCATCACTTACTTTTGATATATATTATCAATACTCTAATTTAACACTAACAATATCATAAAATGTTATCAATTTTAAGAGCAAAAAATTATGTTTGTATGTCTAGAAAGGCCCTTCCTATTAAAATTACACTAATTCAACCTCTAGCCATAATCCAGTAAGTTATCTAATATTTTTTTTCTGGAGAAGGAGCCTGATGTGTCCAGAAAATTATGCTGGTACCACAAAGACATTCCTAAGGTAGGAATATAAAAAACAATAAAAATCTCTTTCTATTAATAATAAGCAAACTTTAAAGGCAGATTCTTCAGACACATTTAAGGTTTGGTTCTTTTCTTTCTCAACTATGTCATTAATTTTTAGGGCTAATGTAACTTTAACCTAATTTTTTTTTTCCAAAGCTTGTTTTTTAATTATACTTTTTTTATTATACTTTTTTTAAGTGCTTTAAAAGCAATTTTTGGTTGGTGACAAAAGATGTTGCAACACTGCTGTAAACAACATAACCAAGCACAATAATTTAAATCGATTAAACAGTCATGCAAGCACCATCTATGTGTTTAAAAATTAAAACAAAATTACCTGGTCTGGAAAATGACTCACCTTTAGTGAGATTCCAATCCACGGCAGTTAAAGTGGCTTTTTCTAGAGGATCCCCTACAAGTCCGTCCTCCAGCTGTGCCAAGGAATGGCAGGTGGCAAGCACCTGCATGCTCTCCAGCGGAGCCTCTGAGAGGGGCACTACCCCTGGCTTATCTCTGACAAAAATACACACAACTTTAGAAAATGTTTATAGTATAGTTCATTTTGTTTTCAGTAATGAGAGTTACCTATCCTTCTGTCCATCTTGTAATGTTTGCTGATGTCCCTTGTTCCCAGACAAAGAGGTTGAAGATGCGAGTAATTCCTTATATATTCATAACAATTCAATTAGAGATGGGCTCTCCAATTCTATAGAATATTCGAGATCCGAGAAAATTTTGAATTTAAGTATCAAATCCCCACCCCCCCTACCCCCTAATTTTTCAAGCGAAATATGTTTTAGAGGTTTAATACTGTTTACCATTGGTAGTTCAGAACCAATTATAACTATAGGATGAACTTGAACTTAACAACCAGGCCCCAGACCAGTAATTTAACACTTAACTGAATGTATTAATGTTGACATTTAGTTCCTATTTGTATTTTCTATTACTCAACTAAATTTTTATTTCCTCTTATGTTCATGATTTTTTCCTAGAATCAAATTCAGATTTGAGAGTCTAGATTCGAAGGTAAATTTGAGATTCAGGTTCGTAAAGTAGCAGATTCGACCCAACTTTAACAACAATAGAAGGGCACAGGTGGAAAAGAGGGAAAGTCGCGCTACACACATTTCCCAGGAACATCAACTTTTATATCTGAAACCCCTTAAAGACCCCAGCAAATATGTGGGAAAAAATAAAAGACATTAGAGCTCTTTTAGCTATGATATTAACTGTATTATTATGATTGTCCAAGAGATGGCAGCACTAACACCATTTGAGTTAAAATTGGACTTACCACCTTTTCCCCTTGTACTCTTCAATTCTAATCAAATGTTGATTTTTATTCTTCTGGTTTATGATTTGTAGCATAAGGTGGCTTTTGGTGACACTGGCATGCAAGATTTTACTATTAGACTTTAAATGCTTAAGATAGTTTAATCTAGGGATGTGCAAGAACAACTTTTTTAAATCAAGACAATATCTAGACAAGAGTAAGATGTGATAGGAAGACGAGAATACTTATTTGAAAGAACAAGAATGTAAATTATATCTATCAAAGTAAATATATGTTATAGAGTTCTTTTTGACATTTTGGGCTGGTGCTTGCTTTGGATTTTCTTATAGTTCATTCAAAGACTTAAAATTGTACTCATACACATTTTAAATGCAATTAATAAAATGATGATAGTTGCAATGTATACTATTTATAATTTCATTTTGTAGTGTCAAAGTTTATGGTATGAATGTTTGATATTGATATTTATAAACAAAACCTTTCTTAATGAAGATTATTTTTGGGGGGGGGGAAAGTGCTGTCTATTTTCAGGTCTGTAAGGTATTATTAGAAATAATAAATTTTCTGTTTGGTTTGTAAATTTCTTAAGGCAGTTATATGCTTTACTTTTTTTTTCCCCCCCATATTTTTAAGATTAATTTTTAACTTTTGAGACAAGATTGAGATATTTTATT
The DNA here is from genome assembly GCA_902151455.1 of Timema bartmani. NCBI lineage: Eukaryota > Metazoa > Arthropoda > Insecta > Phasmatodea > Timematidae > Timema > Timema bartmani. Next base: position 39,728 of record CABFWB010001912.1, on the reverse strand, counting down.
TCTCATCTTTTCGAGTCGGGCATACCCCTAGTTTGAACACAGTAATCTTAATGTTAGAAATAGTTAAGATTTTTTTCCACAACACCCCCTAAATGATCTAATTTGAAAATGTAACCAAATATCAAGACAACTTACTCAAGTCCAGCAATCCCCTCCACAACCAAGTTATCACTGGTCAGAGTTCCTGTCTTGTCGAAACAGCAGATTTCTACCTTGCCAGCAAAAGGGATACGGAAAGGTTCTGTGCAGAACACCGCTGCAACATCAGAATTAATCCAAGTTATCAATTAGGAACAAATATTTAAAGCGATACATGTATAATTAAATAACTTACATATAGAAATGTCACCATCCCTGTTTATCTCAATTCTGATTACTTTTTTTAGCACTACGTCTTACTACCTGTTTGGGTTTATACGACTATGTACTAATTACGATAATGGTTTTACGGATTGGGAAGGTTATATTTAGAGGAAGTTTACCTGCATTTTCATGTAGGGAGACTGCCAAATGATTAAGGAAAAACCACTCCCATTACACGGGACCGAGATTCGAACCTTGATCTCTCCGTCATCGGCAGTCTAGTCTACTACGAGAGTAGCGCCTTAGACCATGCGGCCACCTAAGCAGGTAAATGTGTTATTCTTTTCACTGTAAAAGCCATATTTTGTTTCTCCTCTTTTATATGTTTCTATCCCGCTTTCTTGTACCTCCTTCTAATACAATACAATTCCCTCATAAAGTGATTAGACTATTCAATCACTGATGCGAATAGGGGTCTGCAAAGCTTTGATAATATGGATATTGATTCAAATTTTATTTAATGTGATTTGATAGCTTGAATTAAACTAAATTAGAAAGAAAGTGATGAGGTTTTAGGCCATCGCAAAAATCCCCAATGTGCTTAAAATATAAAATATATTTTAGTAACAATTCTTGTGAGGTAAAATAAATGCTTATTAATTATTACCAAAGTGACCAGAAATTATTTATAAAGCCTTTTCATAGCCATTAATTGCATCTTTAGATACTATGTAACAAATGTGTGACATTAAAAATTCGCATTTGCGTTAACACAAATTTTTACACAAATTCTACTGTTTTCACAAGGATAAAATGAATCCAAGCATTTTTTCTAAATAAACACAACTTATTTCTAATTTGGCAAATATTAAGTCATTCAATATCATTTTAAATGCAGTAATACTGGGGATAGCGCTATGCCAGGGCTACAGATCATAGATAGTATCTGTTTTTTCTTATTTTTAAGGTATAAAACAGATCACAGGAAAAATGAATGTTTTCAGAATATTTAGGTTTTTCTTCCCTTCTGAGTTTAACATTAAAAATCACAATTTCTACATTTACACATTATGATACTTAACGTTCAATAGATCGATTTTTTGTTTTCAGCCTTTAAAAGATTTCACGCTAGGTCCAAGCAAGTGCGGTCATGTTTGGCAAAATTATATCTTCCTAATTTTTATCCCTCCTCCTTATTTGATAGTAGTTTAGTCTTCTATGATGACATGTTTCGGTGTTGTTATTGTTTGATCTAAACCTAATTTGATAATCGATTATTTCAATATTGCTTTTTCTATGAGTCGAAGGTAAGGATATAGAGATATCGAGTTTGATATTACTAACCGTGAAATGTTTTGTGTGTACTCATATTTGATTTTTCTCCGAATATGTTAATAAATAGTTAAATACATAATATAAACAAAAAATGTACACATTTTTTCCTAGTTTTTTTAACAAATACTAATTGGGCTCGTATTTACATAAGCAATAACATCACTTTCAGCTTATAATATTATTGCTTTTTGGGAAAAATAACATCACTTTTCCCCTAAAAATAAACTCAACTTTTGCATGTCTCTACAAATGTGTTAATGTTGAGGACTAAGGATGTATATTAAAATATTTTATAATCCCCCCAACAGATGGTGTGCTCTTTACCACTTAACTTTGACAAGGTGAACTACTGCTGCATTAACATATTGAAGAACTTAAAGTACCAGGACACAAAACTAATCTAATGTTTTGTTTTTTAAATGTTCAATTTTTTTTAACATATAACCTTTTGGAGCAATTTTTCCTTTGTTTTAAAATTATAAATTTAGCATTTTTGCCTAAAATATGAATTCGCAAACAATATTTGCTTTGATTTGAACTAAAAAAACATGCAGATGTCTAGATGCGAATAGCAGAAATTTAAAAACTATTGTTTACTGACACAGGCAGCTTCTTCAGCTTCAGAGCAAAAACCCTTTTAGTTTCTTTAATTTAACATTTTATACTCCAGCATCACTTAGGTAAGTGCCTACTTTAAATAGTAGTCTAGCCCAAATGTCTAGTCCAAATAACATTTAAGTTTAATGATCTTGAAGATAGGTATATTTGAGCACCTAGCTTTGATAAGGAAAGTAGTGATGTGTTGACAGCAAGAGACAGTTCTATAGGTAGCTCTGGCGGCACCACTGATGTCAGAATCAGAGCACATTCCAAAAACAACTTGTAACGATTGCGGGTAGGGTCCTCAGAACCTGAAATTATACAAATCAATTAAGAAAGAACTTGAACTATTTTTAGAACTATTGTTAGGAACAGGACCTTAAATCCTCAAATCCTTAAGGATATTCAAGATTCGATGATTCAAGAATATTTATGATTCGAGACTCAAATCCTTGAAAAATAATTTATTTCTAACTTTTCAAGTGAAATTAGTTTTAGAGCTCAAATACTACTTTTTGGTGGTTCAAAAACATTTATATATTATGAACTTAACAACCAGGCCCCAGACCAGTAATTTAACACTTAACTGAATGTATTAATGTTAACATTTAGTTACTATTTGTATTTTCTATTACTCTACTATATTTATATTTCCTCTTGACTTATGTTGATAATTTTTTCAACATTCGAGATTCTAAGGCAAATTGGAGATTTAGATTCGTAAAATAGTGGATTCAACACATCTCTAAATATTATGATGTTTAAAAGTGGTTTAACTAAACAAAAATATAGTACTAGCCAAGCAACTTGACTTTAGATAATTCATTTAACCCTTAATGTTACAAAACCAGAACCCATAAGGGAAAATTTAACCTCTTTAACCAAACTTTTTTAATGGTAAGAGCTTGTTTTTTTTATTTTGTCTTCACATTTTTATAAAATACATTTATTTAACACTGTTTTATATTGTTTGAACAGTTATGAAAATGATTTAATCTTTTTACTTTAAGAGTACTGTTGAAAATTAATGAAGTAGTACAAAATGTATGTCATGGGTTGTATGCAAGAACAAGGCTGAGTTCTGTTTGAGTGTTGGTGGTGTAGTGTTGCTGTCTAGCCAAAAGTGGCCACTCTGACTTTATTTGTTGGTCAAATGACTACACACTTCTCTCAATAAGACAATGATTACTAAAACTAAACAAGTACTCAAACAAACAATTAGCCTCATTTTTGCATAACACCCTTTTACTGAGAGATTACTCCATCAAACTATTAAATTTGTGTTAAACAANAAAAAAAAAAAAAAAAAAAAAAGGAGAGGCACACTCAAATTCTCGAATCCTAAGGTAATAGAGAGATTCGAGAGGCGTAAAAGTCTCAAAATAGTAGAGGTCTACAAAACTTCGATAATTCTGATATCGATTTGAATTTTATACTATTCGATTTGATAACTTGAATAGTAATTTTTTTTAAATATTAGGTTTTAGGCCGTTGTAAATCCTACAGTGTGTTTATATTAATTTAACATCTTAAGAGGTAAAGTAGATGTTTATTAATTAATACTGTATTGACCGGAAAATAAGTCATACTTTTCCCCCAATAAAATCCTTGATAAGACCTTTGTGCAGTCTATAATTGCACCCTTGGATAATATGTAACAAATGTGTTAGCTTTGAGGACGGAATATATGATATATATTCATTGGATGCCAAATTGAAAACCTCTTTTGTTCTTTACACTTTAGAAGGAAATTGTAGTATATTTGGAAGAAGGTAGAGGGAAGATGAATAGAAACCTATAGGAACACAATCTCATAAATATAAACGAGATTTTCCTCATAGAGATATATTATGTATATACACATCCGATGTCCATTTCCAATGTTTGTTCTTTATATTATTCCTATGTTCCTATCTGTGTGTCCTATCATTCTTTACACATTTCATTTTTCTCTCTTGTGTTTTTTGGTTTCCTCTTTTAGGAAGTTGTATTGAGCGTTTCACACTCCCCTCCTGATGAGTTCCAATAGAATGAAACCTGGGTCGGAGGATTGGGTGTAAAGGATACAATTACCTCCTTAAGCAAATATAGGTTTTTTATTATCGATATATATTTTAAATAACATCATAATTTTAGCATATTAACTAAGATATGATTCAATTCGATAATTATTTGAAATTTGCTAATAATATTTAACAAAATAACAAAAAAAATTTTTTTTTACTAATATAGTTAATTGACTAAAAAAAAGGATCTTTGTTGTTTATGGTGTGATAGACATGACAAACACGACAGCATGTGTCAGTGGCCTTTGAAAACCTTTTTTTAGATGGAATTTTAAATATTTTGCTATATTAAAACTGTACATATTTAAATATTCAAGGATTTGAAAGAATATTTAAAATTCAAATTCAAAATTCGGATTGAAGAAACATGAGATTCGACCCATCTCTAATAAAATCCCTTATCTGATTTGATAACCTGGTGCTTGGAGTAGTACCTTTGATCCAAACATAGCTCGCAGCTGCAATCGCAAATATCAGTAGGAAGAGGATGAAACCAAATGTCTCGAGGTTGTTGGCTGTTACACGTTTCACACCAAATAAGATGGTACGTAGAAGTTTCCCTTGAGAAGTGTTGAAACCAATACGCAACACATATGCCACACATCCATTATCTTGAGCTAGACATTACAAATATTTTATGTTAATCACTCTCAAATTCACAAACAAAATACCAACACTTATAAAGATAATGAAACATGTCAAATATTTACTATAAATTTGTTTAAATGGACACACTATTTATTGATTTTAAGTTAAGTGTGACCAGCCCCCAGGTCACACGCGCCCTATGTTACATTATTATTTTAGCATTGTATCTTACTACCAGTTCGGGTTATACATTCAGGTAATAATTACGCTAATGGTTTGAGGGTTTAGAAAGGTTATATGAGGAGGTGCACCCACATTTGCAAAGAGGTAGAGTGGAAAACCATTTTGGAAAAACCCCCTTCAGTACACCAAACCGAGATTCGAACCTCGATCTCCCCGCCATCGGCAGTCTAGTCTACTGCAAGAGTAGTGCCCTAGACCATGCAGCCACTGAAGCGGGAATTATTGTTATCATTATTTCTTATAATAATCACTTTAATATTTTGATGGCATGGCAGTAAGTAGAAGACTACTTGTAGCATTGATATAGTGAAGTGGTTTTAAATGTTTAGTTGTACTTTTATTTGTGATTCATTAAATATGATTTTATCATGTATCACATGCTAAGGAACTTATTTTATTAATATTGATTTAAAATATTAACACAGGCTTGTAACTAAATTACAATAAAAAGGTTGACCAATCTCTGAATGCAATGAAGTTTCCTTTAATTCTAAGGCTTCAAATCAATATTTTATAGCATTTCCTTACCTATGATTTCTTCTTATGCTTTTATTAATTATAAAGTTCCTCTTAAAAAATGAATGCTAATGATATTGTGCTACTAATGTGCATACAAAACCAATATTGACAAATATAACTCTAAATTAATTTTATATATGAAGGGATGAGTAAAAACAAAATATGGATTTAATAATGGTAGGAAAAAAGTGTTTCACATATCCCACTTGTCACTGGACAGAAAATAAAATTATTTATACTTAATTTATATCCTCTCCAAATATTAGTTTGTCATGCATAAGTAGCTTTACCTAGAATTAAATAGTATAAGAATAAGCTTTCAGCTAAATAGCCCACAGTTATGTGTGTGAAATAGGGCTGTGGCGTCAGTAAGCCAAGACACTGATTCCTCTATCTTTATAGTTACTGTCCACCTCAAACTCCTTCAGAAATAGCCAAAGTATATTAATTAGTAAAATATGACACCTTAGCTCGTCGGAAGCATGTCTGTCTACTGAGCTAAGGGTCCCGGGTTCAATTTTTCTGGCATGGCCGAAAAATTTATTATTGGTGAAATGTAGGTACACCCTTTCACAATGATGAATTAATGTCCGGGGACTGGATGTTGTGTCTGTCCTTGTCTCAAGTTATATTGTAAGGCATATGAAGCTACGACAGGCCTGGCAAGCCGATAATGGAAAATATATGTGGTGAATAAAGAATCGACCCAGGCCACAGGCTGGAAACTGTAATGGAGGTAAAAAAGTAAATATTAATTAGTAATAACAAATTTACTGTAGTAAAATGCTCCAATACAGATCACTTCATGGGACGCTTCTTTGATATTGTGAATTTATATTTGAATAAATTTGTCAATATAAATACCAAATATTAGCTCTAAATAGTAAAAAAAAAGAATATTGTAAGTTTTTATTTTTAAGCTAGTGTCGGAGTCTGTACAATTTTAATGAATCCGACTCCACTGCCCTGGTGTGATAGTTTGCACCACTGCGAAATTACATGCATTTAAAGAACAATATATCATCTAATCATAGCTAAAACTCAAAACAAAATTCCAATCATCACTCACTAATAAATTAACATAGTATTTTTCTTTGTTCTGATATAATTATGTTTATTGTTAACAGTTTACTAATTCACCTCTGAGGCCAGCCGAAGTTTTACTTGGAGGGGTGTGTTGGACCACTTTGGTCCCCCCGAACAAGATGTGCAGTTTACCATCAGCTTCCAAGTCAACAATTTTATTGGGATCAAAATTCTCTATTGGTTCCTTCATCTGCGGAACTGATTCACCTGAAAAAAAACAGTTTTTTATTTTAAATAATATTTTCTTATTTTAGACAAATTGAACTTTTTTTTAGTATTGCATCTTACAACTTATTTGGGTTTATACTCTTATGTACTAACTTAATTATAATAATGAGTTAGGGATAAGAAAGGCTGAATGTAGAAGAAGTGTACCTGCTTTGTGTGGAGGGATAGTGAAAAACCATTTATGAAAAACCACCCTTAGTACGCCCGGCCAAGATTCAAACCCCAATCTCCTCGTTATTAGCAGTCCAATCTATTTCCAGAGTGACTCCTCTGACCATTCAACCAACGAAGCAGTTTAATTAAACTGTCAAATAAAGAGCCAATGGTTTTTTTTTTTAGTTTGACACAAATGAGTTTTCTTTTACTAAGGCTCTGCGAGTACTTGGATTTTGAGCTCCAAGTCGAGCTAGTCATAAAGCTTGGGATCGAGATCAAAAGTTTTGTAGGGTTGTCATTTTCGAGCTTTCTCTTGATGTCTGTAAAACTCAAGTTTTAAAATGCAAAGGTAAGTATAAGCTATTTAATTCAGATTATACTGATAGTTTCCCTTACAGAATGCCCAGCCAAACTACATTTTAAAGTTCCCTGACATTTACAGGTTTACAGAGCCACCTCACAGCTTTTCCAGTTACTATATATTACCAACATTATTTTATTAAGATCAAAACTTGATCTGAAAATATTTTTAAGAAACATACACATTCTGAAATGTTGTCTCTCTATGAAGGGGTTAAAGGATTTCAGCCTAAAGTGATAGGATATTGGGTAGTTATATTTCAGTGAGATCATATTGAAACATAACCATTACTAAACCATGCGGTAGAGGGGTGGGAATATGACATGAATATCACATGATGACTTTGAGAGTTGAGATTAGTATGTAAGCTTAACTGGGACAAGTGCGTTGAAAGAGATTCGCGGCGAGTATTAACTGGAAGAAAAATGTTATTTTGACTATTGTAAATAAGAGATGCAAATTTTTTTTTAGTGAATATGTGAACATTCCTGAAATTTGCTCAAATTCCCTGACTTTTCCCTGCTTTTCAGGCCCTGAAAATGTTAACATGTGTTCTTATAATCCATTAATTATATAACATTCATACATTCAGTTTGATATCCCTCCCATCGGCTTCGGGGGTAACTGGTTGATGTCGCGACGACGGCAACGTTGTGTTCAGACAAGTGTGGGTAGGGGTAGGAAAAAGGTTGGCGAGAGTATTCCGGCAACGTTGTGTTCATACACGTGTGGGTAGGGGAAGGAAAAAGGTCGGCGAGAGTATTCCGGCAACGTTAGTCGCGGTGGAACAGAAGGATGTCCCGGCAACGTGAGTTGAAGTGGAACATGAGGAAGTCCCGAGGTGGGGAGGTAGGATGCTTGGTCCCAGCAGCGTGAGTTGCGGTGGGAGTTAGGGTGATTGTCCTGGCAACGTGAGTCGCGGTGGAACAGAAGGATGTCTCGGCAACGTGAGTCGTGGTGGGAGGTAGGTTGATGTTGGGGAGAGAGAGGGTTAAACAATATTGCTCTTTCGTAACATAAGACAATTTAATAGTTCTTTCAAACAAGTGGCGCACCCGGGTTGGGCAGCCACTCTCCGACTGGCGTCTGACCGAGGAACCATCGTGTTAAATACCCTCCACTGCTGCCTGGCCTTGTCCAATGGGAGAAAAAGGGAGCTTCCCATTGGCGCGTGAAAACGTGAACGATAGTGGCCGCCAAGCGAGCCAATGGAAAGAGGAGTTCTCATGGGCGCTGAATAGAGTGGGGAACTCGTCACGGATGGCTTATAGAACATGAAGTGTGGAGTGGTCCAGGCAGTAGAGAGGTTGGGTGGGGCGGCCTGTGCAAGTGCAGAGGAAAGAGACAAGGGCCGACTGAACAGTAAGGCACAAGTTAAGTGATAAATTACTGGTCTGGGGCCTGGTTGTTAAGTTAATACTTAATACTATAGTTATAATTGGTTCTGAATCACCAAAAGACAGTAATGGGGCTATAAAACAAATTTCACTTGAAAAATTGAAGAAAAAAAAAGTTTAAGGATTTGAGTCTCTAGTTTGAAATTTTTTCGAATCCTCAAATCTCAAATATTCCTAAGTATTCAAGGAACTCCATGACCCGGGGGCCCATCCTTAGTCTAAGCACTATCTTTCCCTAACTGTATGTTTCAAAAACAAACAGACAAGTAGATAAACAATCAGTAATTCATCACTAGACACAATACCGGGCCAATACATGAAAACTTTAAATCCTGAGCCTTGTAAGACATTTATATGTGACAACTGTTACCATCATTTTAAATTTTATTCAAACAATGTAGCTAACACCTACAAAGATATAGACTGGCATGAAAATTAGCTATCTTTGATAAATGAAAATTTGAAGCAGATTGAGCAAAATAATAATCATGAAACATTTCTCCTTTCTTCACTTTACTTCAGCTCTTTCCTTTCTTCTTTACATCTTCCTTGTTCTGGTCCACCCACCTCATTCTGGGTTGTCCAACTGGTTTGCTACCCTCTACCTCTCTTTTGGTGTATACACATGGTGTTGTGTTTTCCATTCCTCTCACATGGCCGAACCATCTGAGTCTTAGTGACCTTAACCTTTCTTCTATTGATTCCTTCACTCTCCTCTCTTGCATCCTTATTGCTTACTGTATCTCTCCATGTCTTCTGCATGGCTTTCATAAAAATTCCATTTCACATGCTTGCAGCTTACTCAGCTCTTTCTTATTTACTGTGCAAGTCTCTAAGCTGCAAGTAAGAATGGGAGCAAGGTATAGCTTATATAGACTCATCTTCTCCTACAGTAGGAATGGGAGCAAGGTAGAGCTTATATAGACTCATCTTCTCCTACAGTAGTGAATGGGAGCAAGGTAGAGCTTATATAGACTCATCTTCTCCCACAGTAAGAATGGGAGCAAGGTAGAGCTTATATAGACTCATCTTCTCCCACAGTAAGAATGGGAGCAAGGTAGAGCTTATATAGACTCATCTTCTCCCACAGTAAGAATGGGAGCAAGGTAGAGCTTATATAGACTCATCTTCTCCTACAGTAGGAATGGAAGCAAGGTAGAGCTTATATAGACTCATCTTCTCCCACAGTAAGAATGGGAGCAAGGTAGAGCTTATATAGACTCATCTTCTCCCACATTGGATGTTGTGTCTAATTAAAAAATTGTGACTCGTTAGTCACTCTGTTGAGTACTTCCTGCTTTATAGTGCTCTTACAGGAGACCACACTACCTAGGTATTTGAACGAGTTAGTGAATACTTTCCAGTTGTTCTCTTTACAGACATATGCATCTGAGAAAAATAAATAAAATAAAATGTTATCACTTAAATATGAAAGTATTATAATACCATTACATTATATTAATGAAAAAATAAGACAAATTTCTTGTAAATAACAAAGTATTCTGGATTATTACTTTTGGTGAAATGTTGGTGTTCATTCATATGTCTATGGGGAGTTTAAGCAAATACCTTATGAAACTAATACTGGACAATCGGCTACTTTTCGTGCAAAAAAGCGAATGTGCTGCGTTCTCACAAACCGGTGTTGCATATCGTGAGTTAACATAGGCTGCAATGGTTAAATTATGTAAATTATTTTATTTTTTAATTTTTAATCACACTATAGTTACTATCCCAAATAATATGGCTGGTGGTATCTGTGCGATATATAACTGCTACAATCACAGCATTTCAAACTGCTCTAAGTCATATTTTCGATTTCCAAGAGACATCACCAGATAAGTTGACTTTGTTTACATTTGAAAGTTTGGTCACAAAGATATTAAATCATTAATTTCTCACCAGACAGCTGGGCCACAGGTCGTACATGCCTGGTATAAGGCGTCTCACTCGCAGTAGACTGGTCTGCCGTTAATGGGGAGACTGGGATTCTAATCCCAGTCTTAACTGTGGGTTGTTTTTCCTAATCAGTTCTTCAATCTCCCTCCATGCAAATGATTGTGCACTTGCTCTAAACCCGCCTTGGTGGTGTAGATGGCTAATGCGCTTGTTTCGTGTTGAGCTAGTCGACTGCTGAGGAGAGGGAGATCGAGGTTCGAATCTCGGTCAGGTGAACTGGGAGTGGTTTTGCCTGAATGGTTTCCCCCTCTCCTTCCATGAAAATGCGGGTTCCCTTACTCTAAATTCAATCTTCCTAATTCCTAACCCCTTAGCGTAATTAGTCCTTAGGCGTATAATACTAACGGGTAGTAAGACGCAGCGCTAAACTAAAAAACATTTCTCATTCCTAACATGTTAGCATACATAGTCCATAGCAAATAGCACAGAACAGATGAGATATGGTGAAATAAAACGATTTGGTTAATTTTAAGGTAATAATGTCCTAAGCTTGTGAAATTTAAACCCTCTCCAAAATTAAATTCTCTCTACACCTATGAATCTATCTAAAATAAATTTAGTGATATAGAAATTAACTAGCGAGGAGGTAAATCCCCTATCACCACCCTTTAATTCATATCCACAATTCTATACCAGACAGTTTTATAATGAAAATTAAGTTGTGCAAACAGTTTTAGTGGATAATTCATCTTTCCAGCTCAGCAAATTCAAAAATTCACGAAGGTAAAAAAAATATCAAAATCACCCCCATCATCTAAGTGTAGGGACTCATTCTCCCCTACTACCAATCATAAAGATTAGTTGGTATGTTTGGTAGTTTAAGTAGAGGAGAAAATAATTTTAAAAAAAATCTTCAACGGGCATCACTAATAATTTTTCCAGGGGCCTGGGACTCAGTACAAGGCCCGGGTCTCCAAACCAAATAAAAATGTCAATAAAATAGCTCACAAAATTTCACAAAATTTTGAGCTGCTGGATGGGAATAAATCCTCAAAAACTTCTCCTTTGTTAAAACAAACAAAATTATACATGAGACAGACAAATCAACATAATTTGCACTTTTTTAATAACTTTTTAAACTGCTATTGACAGTAAAACATTAATAAATTAAACTATTTTAATGTAATGACTGATATTTATGAGTCAAACTAGCCCTTTGCAAATATATTATTTTATAATTAACTTTTCATTTGTGGGATTTGAATTTCGCGGTTAGTATGCAACACCGCGCCGCTAGGTAGCAGAACTCTAGTTATTCACACGTGCGCCTGTGTTATTACTATAGGACTGTCCAGTATTAGTTTCATAAGGTATTTGGTTTAAGTGGAGCAGTACAAAGTTGACATTCTAGTTGGTATGTTAGGTTACCGGATCCACAGACTGTGATTGCCTTTGGTGGGACGGATGGAATTGGTTATGTTGCTATAAAGAGTGTTTGCTGGCCAGGATTTTTGTTTATGGGGGAGGGGGGAGTCGAGAGGGCCTATAATCTATCAAATACTTCTCATCTCATTATATATATATATATATACTGACCCAGATCACAATTATTATATATACTGTCCATATTTAATATTAACTATACATTAATATTATTAAAAATATTGATGTTGTGTGTTTCTTTTTAAATTTGTTATAACACACTTTCTGTACAGGAATAATTTAGGGAAGATGTTGTTAAAGGATTAACAACACAAAATATTGATTAAGTTTCTTTTTATTACAATCTAGTTTAAGTATCAATACTAGAATTACATTTCATTTTTTATCCTTTATCTGTGCGCCCATTTTTTTTTAAACATAAAATTCTAGTAGCAAAATTTACTATCCTTGCAGTCAAAATAATATCCATTTTGGGTCTGTGTATTATCGCTTGAGACTAAAGAGTTGGCAACCCTGACACAACCCAAGTTCACTTTCAGATGCACATTCTTAACCCTTTACGTGCCAAGAGAAATGACAAAAAAATGTACTTAAAGTGCCAAGCTATTTTGCTGAAAAATATAAGATTTTGTTTAAATTTTAATAAATTATTACTCTTTGAACTTCTTGCATTCAAATTTTTACATAAATTAGCTAACAAGCTTGCCAATCCAATTATATAATTATACATATACTTTTTTAATTTTTAAATATAGTAAAAAAATCACTAGCCAAGATGTTAAAAAAAAATTATTGTTTTATTTAACATTAATTTTTAAGCTTTGAAAATTTAAATAGCTTAAAATAGAAAAAATCACTGAAAAGAACATAAAAAAACTGAGTAAATAATGTTTACAAAAAAAACTAACTTTAGATTTTACGCTAAAAGTGGTTTATGCATAGTAGCTGTTTCAGTGACCATCAACTTTAGCAGTTTTATAGTAAAATAAATAATTGGCTTGGAAACAGAAGGGGAATGGGTGGGGGGACATCAAACCTGGTACTTCTGCATAGATATGAAGAGGTTGTGGTGGATTATCCTGATCTTAAAGATTTATTTCATCCCAATAGGAATCACTCGTATTCACACTCATGTTATAAACGTCAGCTGCCACTCCTACTGGTTCCGATCTTTCACTTTCACTTGAATATAATTCCTGTTCAATTTCATTATTTACAAATTCAGAATCACTGCTTTTAGAATCACCAACAAATTGATCACTCTCGCATGAGCTATCAATGAATACTGCAAGTATTTCTGTGTCTTGAATCACAGATTTCCTCTTAGTAACCATGTTTACAAACAAGGCCAAAGATAAAACTTATAAAGTTGGAAATAATTTTTATGTTTGATGTATCGAAACTCTAAGTGCAAAGACAAAATTAACTTGAACATAGAAAAATGTAGTGGAAATAAAATCTACCATATCTGTTGACTTAATACTGAACTAAAAGCTAGAAAACATGGGATTGCTGTGAGCGACGCTTGCAATTTTATCAAATATTTCGCGCATCGCTCTGAGCGACATTGGCACTCAAAGGGTTAAGCAATAATCTTTGTACAAGTTAAGCGGTAGCATCTGTCATGAAGATTAAAATATATTTTAATGTATATTGTAGGGCTGGGCCGTAGCCGATAACAGATCTGATTTATCAGCCAATATTGGCACAATTGGCCAAGGATAGTCGGTTTTTTATCATGCAGATATTTTATGTAAATAATTAAAAATTTATAGATATATTTTAAATTCTCAAGTCATGAAAATATAATTCATAGTTCAAACAAAAATATTTAAGTATAGTATATTGTACATAAACACAAACTATTTAATTTTGCATTAGTTATTTTATTTTATAACAAACAGCAATACCAATATTCTAAACAAAATAAACCATTCAATTTTATTTACTTGTTAAAGGCTTATTTCAAATTACAAACTACTTGATAAATATATTAGAGATAAAGATTCCTCAAGTAACAAAGTTAAACACTATCAAAAACAATATTAGGTGGGCCAGTATGATTTTATTTGTTGTGGATTTGTTAAAAAATTAAGTAACGTAATTCTAATTGAATACAAGTTGTATACCAACTTAATATTAAATGTTACCTACATCTTTCAGTACGAGCCGAGGCCTGCGCATGCACACAGCATAATGCCTTCTATTTAAATAATTTTCGTTTTGGATTTGAGTTATTTAAATTTTATATTCCCCCTATTATTTCTATTGGCTGAGTTAACTAAACTGTATTTTATTTATGTAACCATAACTTATTCACACAGTAAAAACAACGAATATGTCCAAGATAACATAACATTATTGTGCTATTGCATACTTTAGGGGCTAGCTGCACAGAATCATGTGTTTTTCTTTCTTGGTAGTGTGTGACGTTGGCTGCATGCTGATTACTGAGTGCTCCAAGATCGCATGATCGATCGCTCCCCGAGATCAGTTCTTTGAGCGCGTTTGAGCGTTATGTTGAAGTACCATTCTACTGCTGTTGTAAATAGTTGTTTAGTTATTTTGTATATATCTAACCAACTTTAACATTTAAAACTTTGATGCAAACTTTTATTCAACAAACCTACTACTATCATTAAAAGTATAAAAGTGGCAAAATCAGATAATTCTTGTTTTTGAGTATTGTTACTGTACATTTTTGTAATATTGCCAAAAAAACTAAATTGGCATCGGTTAATGGCAATATTGGCAACAAAATATTGACTTCGGCAATATCTGCAAAAGGGCTTATCGGCCCAGCCCTAATATATTGATATAACTACATTCAGTACTCAGAGATACAACATTTGTTTTATTATCTAAGGGTGATATTATACTAGGCTGTACTAGGAGTTCATAAAAGTTGTTTTTTAGGTCTATATGGACCCACAGGAGCAATAATTAATGAATATGCTTTGTGTCTGTATTCTACAAGTATACTTTGATTCTGGTAGGAAGAACAGTTTTTATAAAATACAAAAATATTTTTTGTGGTCGACATTGATAACATTTTACTATATTATTTGTGTTATTTTATAGATAGTGATACTATCTATCAAAAGTTAAAGATGTAAGTCACATTACTTGATGTATAAATAAATTAAAATAGTTTTACTAACATTTGTGAATGTCATATACTGTTCTTCCTACCAGGATCAGAGTATAGCTCTGCGTCTCTCACCAGTTAACATGCTCTCATCCACAATACAGGGTCCTCTAAGCAGCAACAGGTCACAAGGCACAAAGTTGTCATGTTGCGACCTTGCTATGGATACAATATCTCCAGGTACAAGTTGATCAGTGAAGATAGGCCGCCAACGTCGATTACGATAAACCTTCAACAAACATACATATCAATTATAGTGATTCATTTTCATGCAATAAACAAGCTTCAACTTTTAGGGTCTCACATCGAACATAGTCTACAATTTTTGTCAGTTTTAACATTTTACTAACCTAAGACTCCAAGTATTATGTAAGCACTTTAGGGTGGTTAAGGAAGTTAGAGGGGGGGTCATAACAATGCTTACTTAAGAGAGAAAGATGGGCAGTGACCCAGCAACCCCAAATGGACACATAATAATTAAAAGTGTTGAAATGTGCATTCAAGGGCTCTAGTTATCAGATTTAAAGTAGTTTAAGAGTACTTTCATAACATTAATAATTCGTGTATTCACTAATAATCATATTTTTGTAATTTAAATTAAATGCAAATTAAAATATTTTTTTATTTTATAACTTTTTTTTAAATTCTACCTGTTAGTACAGTACAGTAAATTTAAATTAATTTTACAACGGTGTTTATTGTGAATATTTAACACCATTAAATATTTACACCTTTATGTTAGTAAAAACTAGAAATTTGTAAATTGCACAAAAAAATAATGGTTATTCCTGTGGAAAAATTTACAAAAAAAAGTTGATAAATATAATGGAAGCAAGACAGTGGGTGGACCGGAAGTTTACTTATTTTTGCTTACAAAGGGATAGTGGGGGTCCAAATTGGCCAAAACGGTGCTTATGTATTACTTAACATCCCCCAAGTCCTAATAGTTAAAATAGAAAAAGTTAGATGCTGAATTTAAATACTCCACCCATTCAATGGATTTGCTCAAAGCTTTGTGCCAACTAACGACTTACCTGGCAACTTTGTACTAAGCCAATTTAGATATATTCACTTGAGTGAAAGAGGTCGGCTGCCCTTCATGTAGATGTACATATAGCCTTAGTGAACTTTCGTTTGTTTATGTGGTGTTGATGCTCTATTCTATATGTATATATATAATATATTATAAAACAAATATTTTTGTGTTGTCATAAAGCTTACCTAATATATAAATAAAAATAATATATATATTAATTTATCAATTATTGTGTTTTAAGCTTAAAAAGTGTGCTCTTTAAAATTACAAAGATTGGTCTCAGAAACCAGACTAATACATGCTATAAATAAATGGTGATGTGACAAACTTTGATTAAAATAAATGTAAATATTCAAATCATTGTTGGCAAAAAAAAACTTAAATAAAATATTGTTTCGTTTTAAACTGTTTTTATTTGTTTTAAACATGTTGTAAACAGTGCTATGAAATAGTATGTTTTAAACTTATAAAAATATGTATTAAACATATAAAAAGAGGTTTTAAATAGATAAAGAGATATTTTAAACATATACAAAGATGTTTTATACACAATAAACATGTTTCAAACAAAGACAGTCTTGAAACAATTTAAAATGGAGTTATATGTATACCTATGTTTATTAATGAAATATAACTAGTAGGGAGATTTTGTTACCTGCGGGGGAATTTTTTTGTCTGCACCATACTGCAGGCAGCCTGTTACAGGAAGCGCAATGGTTTATTTTACAGTTTCGAGGCTATGTTTATTTGATGATGTATTCTGTATGTTTTGTTTATTGTGTGAAAACAAAAAGTGTTGAAAATAAAAGGAAGGTTGAATTAATTGTAATTATGAGTCCAAGAAGTAGAAGGAAAGATCCAGTATGACAATATTTTGTGGAAATCTGAAGTTCTAATGGTAAAACTATGAGGGCAAATTGTAAGGTGTGTAAAGAAGATATCGTTGGACTAGTAGCAAGGATGAATGAAACAGCATAAATAGTCAAAATGTTCTCATAAACATAGGGTCATACAATTTGAAGATGATAATCATGGAGTATGAAGATCAAAGTGAAAGTTCTCAGAGTTCTATAAGCCTAATGTCTACTGATGAGAAGTTGATATCTACATCTAACACAAGCCGTGGAGAACGTAAATTGTCCAGGTCTACTGGAATTGAGCATAGTGACGAGGATACACCTGAAGGATCTCAGGCTTGTACTGCACGTATGACGCGATTGCCTCCCACTTACAGCCCAAGAACATTTCAAGGAGGGCTAGAGAGATTTACAATACGCACAACAGAAGATAATCAAAAACAACTAGATGGTCAATGAGCTCGCTTTATTTTTGGTACAAACTCAGATTTTAGGCATGTTGAACATCTTGAGTTTGTAAAAATGGTTCAACTTATTTGCCCTGGCTACAAACCACCCAAATGAAAGCAAATTTAAAATGAACTTCTCGACGAAATTTACAATAAGAGGTGGGCCAAAGTAAAGAAAACTCTGTATGCATGGCTCAGGATGGTCGGAGCGATGTGCACAATGATCCAATTGTCTGCGTGTCGGTTAGTGACGTTCTGGACCGTTGTACCCATTTAACCGAAAGCATAAACAGTGAAGACAATAGTCATACTTTTGATTACCTCTTAGTGTTAGCAGAAAAATAAATTAAAAAACTGTTTACAGTATGGCTGCAGAGTTTGAAGTTTTGTCGTTAACAGTGCTGCCAATATGGGGAAAATAAGGGAGGAGTTGGCAAAAAAAGACATCAGAGATGTGATAACTTACAGTTGCTCAGCTGACCTCCTCAATATACCAGCACATGACCTAGAGGTGGTCGGCATTCAGGAGCATATAAAGCTAATTATTTAGTACTTCAGGAACAATCCATTTGCAGCAACTAAATACAAACAAGCAGGCGGAACAGCTCTCGCTTTTCCTACAGATGTTTGCTGGAATTCTCTAGATGACTGTATAGAGTCCTATTTGGACAATTAGCACATCATTGCTAAGGTTTGCACTGAAAATCGAAGTGCCATTGAACCAAGTGTAAGTGCAAAAGTGAGCAATGTCAATTTGAAACAGAATGCACAAGATTATCTCAAAAAACTCAAAAGTGTATAAGTCTCTCTAAATAAGACTGCACCATTGGAGAAGCAGTTGAGGTATGGCTTGACCTACACAATTTTTTTCAAAAATGAGAATAACCCTAATGACTTACACTACTTCATGACAAAGTTTAGCACTACTATAGCTGATGCTCATCTCCTGGCTAATCCCATGGATCCATGCTTTCGAGTAGAGAGATTGAATGAGGAGCAACATCATTCTGTTATGGAGTATGCTGAGACCTTCCAGCCAAATACAATGCCTGATCTAATTAAGTACAAAGCAAAATGTTCACCTTTCAAGGGATACTTGTTCAGTCCTGCAACACTGAAGGAGATTAAACCTCTAGTATGGTGGGTGGCATTGGAGAAGAGCACTCATCATGTGACTTTGAGCCCGGCCTACCAGCTGCATAGCTGGGATTGAATGACTTTTCTCCACCTTCGCGTTTGTGTATGGTAAAGTTAGGGACAGAGAAGGTTGCCAAACTTGTATGTTTTTCGTGCGCTCAACAACAAAAATATTTAATGGGGTGACATTTGATGGTGTAATAACTCAATCTTATAGTAAAAAATGGCTTGATACATCACTTCTATACTGTAAACAATTAGGATAGAATAAAACAATCAAAAAAGAAGTACTTCTTATTTTAAAATATATTTAAAAAACATGTTTAAAACATATGGTTTTAACTGTTTCGTTTGAAACTTGTTTTAATCAACTGATATGGTTTTAAACAATTTTTTACACGTTGTTTGAAACTGTTTGTTTTAACCGTGCCAACCCTGATTCAAATAAGAATTAGTACCCGTTAATCCACCAAAAAAATTCAAATAATATTAAAACATTTCAGTGGTTTAGTTTTACTTAGGGAAAAAAAAGTTTTTGCCAAACTTAACCTCCCAACAACCGGTAAATTATTCCAAATGAGAGTGAGGCGTTAGTTTTTAGTATCAACCAGCACAGGTAATAGAGAACAAAACTATTTTTAAAGAAAACTAATCTTGAAATTGAATTAATTCAAAGTGCATCACCTGTATCAAGTAGGGCTTGTTTCCCATTTTGCGAATCTCTGCCATATTCCGCAACTGTTGTTGGACCAGCGTGCACTCAAACAGTATTAACATGACAAGCGTAAACAGGGAGTAGTACCAGTATTTGTCAAGGCACCAGAGCGCCACACACAGCACTTGGAAAACAAAGAATGGTGCAGTGGCGCGCTCTTTAAACAGCTCCATGAACTCTGGCACCACCATGTCCAGCCTGGACAAATTAAAATCTAATTAAGAAAATTGGCTTTGGATTTTAATTAATGATAGTGACATATGCTTCATTAAATGTGAGGTTCTTTAACTTTTAAATAATGTCTAGTGTGCTCACAAATTTTGGCAGCAAATAGAGATAAACGCAAAAAGCATTTAGCCCTGAAAATGATCCAGATATTGTGTAGTTATGCTTCAGACTGTGACCAATTTCAAGATTCTTTGCTTCACATCCCAATGGTGACAAAGATTAGGTTTTGGGTGATTTAGAATTCACTATAAATGTGTTTCCAGGCACTATTGGTCTAAGTTGTACGTTAAGCTTGTGAGACCCCAAAATTTGATCAGGTCAATGTGCAACCCTCTGGTTGTATCTACCACCATCCACTCCATTTGTACTATTATATTTTAGCAATGTAAATAGTTGTGTAAGTCAATGTATAGTGAATGTGATATGGCAGAAAACCTATTTAATAGTGAAAGCAAATCAGCGAGCTGTTATTTTTCACCAAATCTCAATTGAGAATTCTTTAGTATTATCATCACCATCAGCAACTGTTTTCAGTCTGTGGCCGGGTCAGTTTAGTAAAGTGGCTTCATCTTCCTCTATCCTTCCACCATTCTTTATCATTTAATCACTGCCATTCTTCTCCTCTCACTTGCATACTTTCTGTTATCTGCTCCTTTCAGTCTTTTTCCATGGTGTCTCTATTATAGGCCTAAAGCTTACTAGTGGAAAATACCAATATAATGATAAGGAAGACCTAGCAACCAAACCCTGGATGAATAATTCATTATTTTATTAATGTACACAAAGTTGGAAAGCTAAACAATTATGCTTATATTTTCTAAGATTCGGATTCGACGCATCTCCAACACACATTAAATTTGCTTGAATGACCTCCATCACCCCCTCTGATGGTCAATCCTTTCCACAAGTTTTTTAGCAATGAATTTGTTATTTCATACATAGTAATGAAGACACAAAATCCTCAATGAAAAACAACACATATTATTTATTTTGATAAAAATCTTAGAATAAAGATAAGATAATTATTGTAGTTAACTAACATGATTAAAAATTAAGAGAGTATAAATTACAAACAAAATCTTTTTTAGAATGGCGACAAAAATTGGCATTCAATCACAATACTTTCTCAATTTTTGAATATCAAGTTCTAACACGTCAGCTTCTTCCTTTGCTTTCTGTACAACTGTTTTTCTTTTTTACTTCTAATTTTCTTCAAACTTTGGCCATGAGTGAAGAATGATCTTGAGCACGATACAACTCTTGGATAGTCCAACCCCCTCCCCCTTTGAAAGTGTATTTAGTAATGTAATTTTGTATTGCTCATCAATTTCTAGGTTTGTAGTTTATTGGGTGGAGTTTTATAAAAATCTTGATTACCCTGTTTTTCTACATCTTCAACATTCTCTCCTTCTCCATCCTAGTTACATGACCATACCATCTCAGTCTTGTTTCCTCTACTATCTCATGTACTCCCTGTACCCCTAATCTTTCCCAGATAACTTCATTCCTAATCTTGTTTCTCCTTGTGACAGATAACATGCTTAATTCCCATGGCCTCCACTTTCCTATTCTTTCTTACATTCAATGTTCATGTTTCTGTTGCATATGTGACAATGGGTACAAAGTACATCCTGTATAGTAGCTCCTTAATTATGAATATGACTGATATTGAGTTTGCTGGGAAAGTGGAAGTCGGCCGACAGGAGTCAGTCGACATTGACTACGGCTTGGAGTAAGTTTGGTAGCAATGACAATGTCTTCATAGAATTTAAAGAGTTTCCAATAAACTTAGCTTGGCACATGCATGAAATTAAACCTTAAACAAAAGTAATTAAAAATACTTGTTTTATCAAAGTATTTATTTATTTTAAAGAACCTTTATGTACCACAATGAATTTGACTTTTAAAGGCTACCCCTATTGTCTTATTACAAAATTTAGTGCATTTCCTAGATTTTTCAGACAACTTAGAGTAAAGTATAAAGGAATAAATTTTCATTTTGCATGAAATTCAAAAGTTATCCTATTAATTGGTGTTTAACACAGGAAAGTTTGAGCTCTATGCTCTATGCAATATATGCGGTCTTTACACAGACCAATGTTTCAGGAAAAGGGTGGCGATAAGATATATGCTAGAATCTGCATGCTTAATTCTTCAGTTCCCTTTTTATGTAAAGACATAATTGATTGCAGTTGAATATGCCAAATTTACAATTACCTATTCTAAAGTATTTTTTTAAATATCTTATGAAATTCTCTATATTTTATGGGGTTTTTTCCAGAAATTTTTTTTTGTTTAGCTAGATAATCCGGTACATGTCAGCCCTGGAAGTGTACTATACTGGTACTTTGTGCCGAAGTAATATTGCAAAGTCAACCAACCTAAGCCCACCCAAATTATTTCTATTTCTATACGAGTTATCTAGTACAACTATTAAAACAAATTTAAGTTGATCTTGTAAAATGTAAATATAACAACATGTTTCTAAATCGAATACATTAAATAAGTACTGTTTCTTGAATATTTAACATTTTAATATAAATTAAAAAAACCAAAATAGATACAAAAGTTACAAATGTGTTTTGCAAAATTTAAGTTCTGAAGACATTATTTTGAAATTATGAAACAAAACAATTGAACCATTGAAACAAAAAACATATTAAAATGACTACTCACACAAATGGTTTTAATTAAACATAAAGGTTTTATATAATTTGTATTCAAATCGCTCGGCATGCCATTGAAAATTGTTTCGCATGAATCTTTTGGCACTAGTGCTGTAGGTTTCAGACACCTGATCTTAATGTTTACACACATAATTGGTCAAGTATTTAAATTCCCTGACTTTTCCCTGATATCAAAACATGAACCAACGTGAATTAAAAAGTATCGTCAACAAGTTATGGTCACTTACTGGTTCCTGCCATATTTCATGTCTGCATTAGTAACCTCCTGGTCCTCCTGATATCCCTTCCACTCCATGTACTCCCCAAAGGGTAAGTTGACTGGAAACTCCAGCCCTCGAAACTGTTTCTTGTTGTCATCCCAAACATATTTTGTTTTTTGAAAAACAAACCAAGTGCTGATATTGTTTTTGTCATCCTAGGAAAATAAAAGCATTTAAATATGTTTTTTTGTGCTTGTGATCTTTTACAACAATCATTAACCAATTGTGAAATAAAGTAAAAATTGTGGCATGTCTACTAGAAAATAGTAGGCTGACATAACATAAATAAAACTTTCTTATACTAGTGAACAGTGGCACCCATCCCACAATCAATGTGGTGCGGTCACAACTCTTGTATTTTTAACTTTCATTTATTTGAGGTATTTAACGTGCACTTTCTAAACCAACTGATTATATTAGCAAAATACTTATAAACTAACTTAAAACTAGAACAGAGAAGTCCACTGCTGTTAATTCATCAGTGTGAAAGGGGAAACTCAATAATGATAATTTTTTCAGCCATTCCAGGAATCAAAACAGGGACCCTTAGCTCAGTAGACAAACAGAAATACTATTGACTGAGCTAAGGTGTCGGACCACAACTCTTCTAAAAAATTACGAGGGGATGGAGCCAGCAGAAAGTACAGGACTAAATTTAAATTATTATTATTATTATTATTATTTACTTATCTTACTACCCATTCGGGTTATATGCTTAAGTAATTATTACGCTAATGGATTAGGAATTGGGAAGGTTTAATTTAGAGGAAGTAAACCTGCATTTGCGTGGAGGGAGAGTGGAAAACCATTTAGGAAAAACCCGCCCCAGTTCACCCTCGGACCGAGATTTGAACCTCAATCTACCCATCCTCGGCAGTCTGGCCCAACACGAAACTAGCGCGTTAGCCAACTACGCCACCGAGGCGAATCAAAATTTAAAAGAGAAAAAGTAGAAGAAAGGAAGAATAAAATAAAGGGAAACAACCATCTCTTAATAGCTTCTAGGAATGTTAAAAAAATTGCCAGGGGAGAGCAATTAAATTCCAATAATCTTCCTTAAAGGTCTGGATATCAAAGGCTACCCTCACAACATCAGTTTTTTTTCTTTATTCCCTCTGAAAGGTTGCAGTCTTACCTTGACCAATCCCAACATCACCCTACCCTAAAAGCTGCTCTATAGTGTACGCTTGGTAAGATTGCTACTTTTCAGAATAAACAAAGTGTATGCATAACAAATTATAAAAATGTATAGAATTTTAATGAATCAGTCAAATATGTATGAAACTGTGCAGCATCTAGTACCACACGTAGCACAACTTTCTACAAAAAATTTTGATTTAATTTGTGACTAGACCTATTACAGTGAAACATGGTTGGTTTTATGCTTGGAGTGCCAGTGTTCTCTCCAGAATGTTTTCCAGCCTTGTGGCAGTATTAAGTAGCCAGACGGGAGTTGTGAAATACTTTACAATATTTAATGAAGTGTGTAACAAACATTAATCCAAGCCAGGTGAGTAAAATCAACTGGGCGGCGCGCTCGGTCAAAGAGACCTGGGGAGAACATTGTGTATTCAATAGCTAGGCTACTTATGATCATCACAAAAGTAGGTTTAAGTTATATGTAAGAATTGTGAAACTGTTACTTTTTAATTAATTTGTTACTGTGAAAACAAATTTCTTTTTAAATTTTGATTCATCTATCAGCCCCAGTTGTAGACTTTCAATCCCAGTTGTAAACTTTTTTCATATGTGTTAGTAAAAATATTAGAGAAGTGGTTCTCAAGCTTTTTTAATGGTGTACCACCCAAACAATTTTTCTTTATTTTGAGTAACATCAAGATGATGCTGGTTATTTACCATTTAGCTATATTTTTAATGGTGCATAGGGACATAATAAAACACAATATCATTCACACATTAACAGTTTTTTTATGTATAAATTTATAATCACTCAATAAGCAATGTGAATAAAAACTAAATGTAGCTAGGTCTTGGAACTTTTTTTAGATGTATCTAGGTATTATGTGAATAAAAGTTGTAGACTCTAGTAAGCTTGGATGTATCTTGACTTTTCCGGACGGACTAAATTTTTTGTTTAATTAAAGAGTGGAATCTAGCTTTTCGCTGAGATAAATTAGGTTTTTTAAGACGTGGAGGGGGCATGCTAGCTTTTCAGAGGTGTCCATCAGTTTGTATCATGGCGATGTTCCTGCCAGTCAGACATGAGAAAATGTATCGTGTTCGGAGGGATGTCAATAGATGTAAAGAGCTATTATGATTTGAAAGTGAAAATGTTGACATTTTAACTGCGGAGTTTTTGCCAGTGGAGGGGCCTTGATTTCCCAAAAATGGATGGAGATACTTCTTAGTTGTATGGGCAATCCTGGATTCCAGACTGGTGTGGCTGAGGATTTTGGAGTTGACCGAACTACGGTATGTAAAACGGTTAGCTAAGTAATGGATCAGATCCATCTAAAAAGCTCACAATTGGATTAAATTCCTGTCCAAAATGCAGGAAATTGATACGGCTAAGGTACAATGGCAAAGACGTTTTCGAATGCCAACCATTATAGGGTCTTTGGATTGCTCCCAAATAGAAATCAAAAACCATCCTTACATGGTGATGAGTACATCAATCGGAAAGGTTATACCAGTAATAATGTGCAGGCCACCATAGACGCTGACGAGAAATTTACAAGCATAAGTGCAGAATGGCCTGCATGCATGATGCTAGGATATGGAGATGTAGCCCAATTAGTTATATAATTTCTCAGTACAATGGGGATGCTTGCTTACTTGGCGATTCAGGGTATGGCATATCTCCATGGCTGATCACTCCATTTAAGCCACAAAGAAATGCTGATCAGCGCCGTTTCAATTTGAATCATGACAGAGAAAGAGTGATATTGGAAAGAGCCTTTGGTCAATTGAAACAAAGGGTTCCGATCGTCTGTGACTGCGTCAGAATTTATTTAGAGAGAGTCCCCAAAGTAATAGTAACGTGTGCCGTGCTGCACAACGTCTCTAAACCCTTGAACGACCAATTTCAATATGATCTGGAAGACAGGGAAAAAAAGCAGAGGACGAAAATGAGGGCGATGATGAAGATGAGCCTATCGACGCACAGCTGGAAAACAATGCAACCAAGGTTCGTGGTGAACAGAAGCGACAGGAAAAGCTTGAATTTCTTTATTAAGGTGTTTTTCTTGTTTTAGTTATGTAATATTCAAATGCAATAGGCAACAAATAAGAAATGTAATTAAAATTTAATTTGCATTATACATTTGTGTTTAATTCTAAAAACCCAATTTTCTAAGTTAAATACCGTCATCAACATCCAAGTTAAGGTTTCTAAAACACGCCTTAGTTACAAGTTAAGCAACTACAAGAGTAAAGATAATTTTTTCTGTTCTTTTTTTTTTTACAATAAAGAAAGAAATGGAAAAGGATAAGAAAATACAATATTTTAATTAAAATAATCATCTGTTTGAGTAGATTTTTCGATCCTGTTGTTTTTTCCCAGCTTTTTCTATTCTTTTTCTATTTGAAGGTTCTGTAATCCCAACTGTTTCAATAATACGAGTCTCTGAAGTTCTAGTAAAGACAAGTCTTTTGTTTCTCCAGTTTCATATGATGTGAGGTTTTTCACTCCAGGACGAACATATGTTGAAGTTGTGGGTTTTGTTGTTGTGGGAGCAACAACAACTGGGCACATACCTGCGGATGACATTTAATTCTGATCTTCATTATTATCAGCTTTTGATACATGTTTGACACCAACCGAAGTAGCTCCTGGAACTTTTCTAAAAACAGGATTATCTTCCAGGGAGAGCAATACCAACAAATCCTTTTCCCAGTCTTTAAGTTTGTTCGGTTTATTACCTGTTTCCTTCAGGTCGGTTTTCTTTTTTATTTGACTCATGTTTATTAACAGCTTATTAAACTGCGCAATGCTTTGTTTTCCAGTTCCTTGAGAGTATTCCTCCGCGATAGTATTCCATGCATTCTTCTTTTCCAATACTAACTTTGGGACTCTAAGACTTTTCAAATACAATCACGTGTTCTGAGAGTAAATTTACAAACAGTAGTTTGTTTACTGTTTTTATTTTGTCAAGATCTTCACTTTCCCTGCAAGAAATGTCGAAAATTGGCTTTTAAATTGGCACGACCTGACTGACAAGATCCTCTAATTGTAATTGAGTTTTGGTTATTAGTTATCAAGACTAACACAGTATTTACAAGCACTAGTTGTTGTAACTGTTTTGTGTATTTCTTTTAGATGAGGGGAAATTATGAGAAGTTTATAATTCAAAGCAACCGACGAGGAATTAGGAAAAGAAAGGTTTCTTAAAATAACTTTTAGGATATGAGTAGTTGCAGCTGCTAACCAGCCTCTCCTAATACAACGTGACAAATTGCTTGTTAAAATTAATCCAGACCTGTGTAAGCGGAAAACATTAGTCCAGGATATTATTAGTCTGAATGCAAGATGGACTCTAGTACAGCATCGGCACGCACTTTGACACCAACAGCGGTCTAATAATCTCAATGTTGACTAGGAAACTTGTGTTAAAAGATATAAGTGCTAGTTTATTCAAATGCTCACACCTTAGTTATTTACCAAAGCCTTCACCGCATCAACACCAGTATTTTTTAATCGTATTTTTTATACACACACACACACACAACTACAATTCCTAAGAGTGGCATTAACAAAGAACGGCTACCTAAATATTTCCTAGTCTAAAGATTTCCTAAGAATTGCATAGCGGCGTTGACAGAGAGATAAAAAAAAGGCGGCATTGACAAAGAACCACTACCTAAAAATGTCCCAGTCTAAATATGTCCTGCCACACCGGTTGTACTGAAAGTGTTTTTTAACAATATGTTTTTCAACTTTCCCTTCATGCGGACACCAATTCATAGTACAAAACAAGATGTATCTAGCTCTTGGGTACCACTGTATCCCTCACTGTAGAATCTACTTTTATTTCCAGACTGGGCAGGATACATCTACCTAGACTTAGCTTCTAATTATTCACTTCGACATTAGTTGGCGCTAAGTATAAGCCCTAGATTCTACTAAGTAGATTCTATCTTTTATTCACTTCACCCAATAGTGCACAAATATCAAAGAAAATAAAAAATACTAATATATACCTCTCCAACCACAGTTTGAATCTCTTTTCCTTTTTGGTTAGACTTGATCGTAATATATAAGATATGATAAGACATTATCTTTTTCCAATTTTGTTTGTTTTGTTTGGCTTCTCATGGTGTACCACAGTTTGGGAGCCGCTGTATTAGGGTAAAGACTACAATATCTCAATAATGAGTGTCTCTCTTCCCACCCAACACATTTTGAGCAAACTTGTTGTTTCTCACATACAACTAGGTCATTTGGACTAATTTAACTTAGAGTTAACTATCTTATAGACTCCATTTAGTCTAACTTTGCTTTACTTAGCTTAATCTGGCCAAGACAATTGGTATATATTTTGTCTCTGAATAATTTACTATAAAATACTAAAGTGACAATCAAACAAAACTTATAACCTACTAAAGTACTCAAACATTTCTATACAGTTTAGAGCAGCCTTATGTCCAGGTGTTGGGAGTTTAGGAAACCTTTTTGTATGATGTTCTTAAAATAAAAATACCTTTTTATGGTTAAAAATATTCTAGAAAGACTAAATTAATATCACTAAAATATATACTTGTGTTATGCATTAATCGGGGACTTACTTATACAATTCCTCATACTTTTTTGGCAACCCTAGGGAAATGTCGCGGCACAGATGGGTGTACAGTTGTGCATTATTTGTACAACATCGTTCTATAGTAAAAGTGGTACCTATATCTTCTTTTCTAATATAGTTTTTATAACTTAACTTTAGGTAAATCTCTGAAAAAAATCCATATGGTGGATCTGATAGAAAAATATAAGTACGGTAAGCATCTAAACTAGACGTATGTGCAATTTCACTGGTATCACTGGGCATGTAAATAGAATAACATAACTCTTTACCTAACTCTTCTTCAAGACATGATGTTTGACAATAATTGGAATTAAAAGCACATCTCATAATACAATGAATTAACCTGATTAATAACTCTAAGTTATATTCAAACAGAATAATTCATAGTTAAAGTCATGAACACAAAGTTGTTATCGATATTATGAAAAGTAAATACGTTAAATATTGATTAAAACGTGTATAGTCAAATATTTATTAAAATGTGTATAAAGTTTAAAAAGTTACTAATGACATTGTAACATTTAAGAAAATCAAAATCATTAGTTTTTAAAAGGTTTATAAAAATTAGGAAATTTAATAAATGAAATATTATTGTTGCCTTCATATGAATTTTATTGATGGGAGATCTTTAGGCAATTCATGCCACCATCAGCCTTGAAAAATAAAGTGGTGTAACTCAGATTTTTATAAACTTTTTAAAAACAAATGATTTTGATTTTCTTTAATGTTACATGTCTTTGGTAACTTTTAAACTTTATATAAACATTTTAATCAAGATTTGACTATTTACTTTGTATAATGTTGACAACCATTTTGTGTTTTGATTTTAGCTATGAATTCTTCTGTTGTTTTAATATATTTTTATTAATCTGGTCCAGTCATTTTATTATGACATGTGCTTTTAATTCTAATTCTCTAATCATGATTGAACAGTGCCTCAGGACAATAACCAAAATGTTTTCTAAAATTATCTTCCTCAAGAGTAAGTTGGAGAGTTCAAAATGTGCTATTGATAAAAATAATTAACATTCTTCCCTCCATTGACTAAAGCATTTTTTAAATGTATGTCTATAATGCATAGCCTTGAGGTTTGATTATAATTTAGAATGTCACAAATAACAGAATTTACTGTCAATCTTTTAATAGTTAAAAATAAAATAAAATAGTTAAAAATAAAATGAAGAGCCTATAAGATACTTTAGGTGAGGCCATGGGGGGGG
>CABFWB010001911.1:101737-133042 GCA_902151455.1 Timema bartmani | reverse complement strand
TATCTATCTGCTAGACAAGGAGGGAGACAGAACAGGGAACGCAGTTAGGGTAAACAATGAGAGCACATCGGTCCCACTGCTAAACACTAATCTCGTTACAAATCTCGTCAATTTCCAGACTGCATACTAGGGAACAAACTGCCTTACAACTACTGAGCCTTACGGATTTCAGATCACACGCACACATCGTTGTTTTTTTTTACGTTATTCTCAAGGATGGTATGAAATGTCATTTAACGTTAAAGACGGAAGAATATATCCCCGCAGTATTTAAAGCCTTGTCCCATCATTCACAATCGTGTAGATTAATACAATCATTCCAGTAGTGATTTCAACAATAATGAATCATAAATGGTTTGTTCGTGACTCGTATGCGTACAGTATGTTGATCTACGTACAGGGGTTCTAGGAGTGTTCCTTTTCAAGGAGATGGCTGTATCACGTTTCCATCCCTTCGATGAAGTGAACTATTTATTTCTCCCTTGGTTCTAGATTAACTATATTCCTCCCTTTGTTCGAGATTGACTCTCTCATCATGGAGTAAGAGGAACCGGGATTGGGTGACTACTCATCATCTTGGACTAATTGAAAGAGTGGTGGGTGATAAGCCGTACATGGAACTAACCAAACGGGCTGATTGGTCACCATCTGGAAAAGGAGACTACGAGGAACAGAGAAGATAAATTGGCTACAAAGTATCATCGATAATAGTGACGAGAACAACTTTTATGAGTTGGGGGATTTCGGCTGTCCATCTCTGAGTGTATGAGTTGACCCAAAATGCTATACAGAACGATACAGGTTCGGTCATCCCTTACCTGTTACACATCAGTGCTCTTTTTAACGAACACAAAAAGTTCAACAATTTTGTTCAATTTGACGTATTTCTGCGGATGAGACAAACATGATACTGCATTCATCGTTACTAAACATAAACGGAAGGAGACCACTACCCCAAGGAAGAAGGAAACTAACAAAATAGAACCAGGCAACGAGAAGGATAGCAAACGTGAACGTTAAATTGTGAAACGTCAGCGATGTGCTTTACAATAATGGCTTATGTTATATTCCTAGACTTTGAGGGATTAGAACATGAGGAATACACGAACATAAAACATTTGTCCGCAGTAATGAGTGCTAATCTTTTCGTCTTGACGGTGATAAACCTTCCATTCCCTTTTGAAGGGCTTCATTCTATATATGTGTGTGTGTGTCAATGATTAAAGACTGTTGGCTTGGCCGATTGGGATGGTGATCTGGTCAATGATGAGAATGCAACCTTGGTGTATACACTTACTCGTTCTGCCAGTACTGTCTAGGTTTTCACAAGGGATAAATTATATCTTATAAAATCTATGAGTGAATCTACATGTAATTTGATAGATATACAAAACGTAGGGTGTGAGAAAAAACTGCCAGTGTTTGCCTAGTGATTATTAAATAGACTAGTATTTGAACAGAGTGCAAACCTGATAAATTATATAGAGACATAGATCAATATTTATAATGGGCAATTGTGGTGTAGTAGCATTTAATGGACTTTCTCATTTATCCTTCTTTGATCTTACTTAAGTTTAGCTATATTCGTTTACCTGTAGTATAGATATATTTAACCTGTTCGAGTATAAGTCTAGGATGAATCAGACAATTTATTATGAGAGAGTAGTTTAGGATGTATTATAAGGTTTGATAATATTTAATTATTAAGTATAGTATAAAGCAAATATATAAATTTTAACTAAAATTATAGGATCATGTGGTGTATTTATCTAAGGAAGAAGGTTAGTTAAAATACGTTTTTCTCATTTATTATACCAAAACAAAGATGAAAGATTTAAATAATAAATTACATTAAAAATATACTCTTCATAGAAATAACATTTCATCATTCAATACAGATATAACTATTTACTTATCACATGAATTATAAACTCTTCGTGGAATATATTTCCATCATTAAAGATATAAGGATTTACACACTACATGGAATATATATACTCATCCCACAATAACTGATTATACCTTTCATCATTATATATACTCTTCATATGACCATGCTACATGCATACAATCTTTCACATATTACAAATAAATAGAATGTTCACTCTACAAGATTGATTATATGAATATATTCTTTATAATTCTTCATAGTCTTTAGATGCAAGTCATTATCTCATCACACTTAGCTCGATTCTTGCTCACGTAAACAAGTGTTAACCCGGTAATGTGCGTTAACCGTACTGGGTACTATATATTTCTAATCGTCTATGGAACATTGGGTGACCTTGTTAAATTGTTGGCTATATGGCCTGAATCATACTACTCTTATTGAGTGAGCTGGTCTCGTTACAATTGTCTCGTTTATAAGGAAATCATGATGGTCTTCTATCGAAAGTGTTATTACAGCACTAACCTTGACCCCTTTAATTTTTACCGTTTCACCCTCTCCTAGAACCACAAAAGAATAGAGCTCTGAATGTAAGCCTATTCACTTGGTAATGATTTGGCCTCAAATCTTATCCTTGGGCCTACCAAGTATCTCTTCACACGTAAAAACTGTCCTGTCCGTCACTTGAAGTGTCAAGGTAGTCTTTGTCTAAATGGATAAGTCATTGGTACGCGTCCTCAACAATCATCTTTTACAGGAGTGAATCTGTGTGCTGAAGTTAAAAGGTACTTGGCGAGGAGGCCGGGACCATGACCTGTTAATGGTGACCATACATTACAACTTTGAGATTTCCAAAATGGCAAAACCCTCTTGTATCAGCATATCAAAGTGAATCTCTTGAGGTTCCGTCTCTATGATTATATTGTTTTCCGATACTACCGTAAGGATCTTAAAGTTAAGGCTGGCTATTAGTTCACCAGCCTCAAACTTTCATTTCCATATAGTAACGGATTATATCGTGCGGAAGTCCCTTTTGTTGGATATAAGACGACCGAATGCAGCATTGCTCATCATTTTAATAAAAAAAATTCAAATTGATAGGTAACCTTAATTCTCATCTCTATGTTTAGGGTTATATACGGAGCCATCCATGGTTACTGTTTTAAACGGAGCACTCAATGGATTCTAATCAGATTCAACCCATTCACCAAACATAATTTTAGTTGACGGTAGTGAACTCCATACCCTCTCTTATCAGCTAACGTCTTTAACCACTTATGATAATGGCAAATCGGAATTATCGTGTATATCTTGAGGATACTAGAGATATATTTGATTGTTATACCCAGTATCTGCATTGTTCTTTCTTACTATTACTCGTTCGTGTCTGTACGTCTGTATGCATGGATATTGACATTTTTCAGACATGTTCCAGTAGTATCACGTCTGTATAAATATATACATCCAGAGAGATTTATGCTTGAACCCTCGCCATACCTCTTATGCATGATTATAGTCTTCCTGCGAGATATGACTACCTGTAAGGGCATTGTAAATTTTATCTCGGCTATGTTATATTGTTTCGTTCAAACGAGTCGATAAATTTGTATGAGAAAAACCCCTTACGGCAAACCAGTTTAAACCGTTCATCATGAATTCATCTTGAAAGGTCAAGCCTTTCTATAGGAAGCGCCAGAAATTTTTAAGATATATCCAGTTGGATGCAAGCTCTACACTACAAGCTCAATCGATGAGGCTAGAGCCAGACGCTGATATTTGCGAATTCCCAGATCGTAGGAACGAATCGGCAGCAAAATTCAGATTAAGGTAAATTTCTCTCGGAAAATTATCTAGCGTCTGGTGATAGATCAAACATTCCCCTGGAAAACTCCATAGTCAGTTAAGGTTTAGCTTCCATTGGAAAATACAAATGCTAATTTTCCTCGGGAAATGGTACAGAGTTGGCTAAGTTCAAAATTTTCCGTGGAAAATGTACTAGTCAAATGGTAGCACAAATTTTCCTAGTAAAATACTTAGTTAGCTAAGGTCAAGGAAATGTTTTATTGTCAAGTTAAATGACTATATGTTTGAATTTTCCTCTAAATGCCAAAGAATCGGATTGGTTCATATTTCCCTCTAAAAATGGTTTAGAATAGGTAGAATAATGAATTATCATCTAACAAGGGTTTAGTCGGTTAAGGTTGAATTTCCTGGTCTAGAGATAGACTCTAAGAAGCTTTCCTGGAAATTTAACCTTAACAAATATTTTTATTGGAGGAATGAATAAATTATACAACGCAATCATATTTTTTACTTCCTTAGACTTATTTTCATACTAGAGTAGATTTAATTAAACAAAATCACTCTAAAAGGATGCAACCGAAGAGGAGGTTCGCATCCATTTTGTTTTATTATGCTCTACTCGACAGACAAGCCCTGTCTCGCACGGTGTTAGGCTGGCGAGTGAAATCCACTCACTATTCGATATTGTGACGTCAGTTATCACAGCGCAGACTTTGCAAAATTAGTGGCCCTGATGCGTCCTACTACTGTGGCAATATTATAGATGCAATCCGACCTTATTATAGCCGCAATGTCACAGTATTACAACTGTACTATGTACATATTTCGTGACCGTACTGTGACCGTATTAAAGTCACAATGTGACCTATTAAAAACAATACAGTGACCATATTATATCCATAAGGTAACCGTACTATGATCTTATTGTAATCATTTAGAGAAATATTGCCACTTAGAGTTGCTGATACCAAAGTAGTTTTCCCAGGTAAGTAACCAGTGTGTAAAACCGTTACGTCAAATAAAGAGAAGCACATTATTAATCAGGCTGAAGATGAATAAAACTAAGAGTTTTCAATAAACGATACTAACAATGACCACAATCACGTTTATAACTTTGAATTAAAAGAAACTTGGGGGGAAAAAAATGCATTACTATAAAACCAACATTTTGAAACTACAGAAACTAATAGGCAGATATAGATATTAGGAAAGGTTACTAAACTAAATAGAAGTAACCAATCAACCGTGTTCAGGTAAGGGGTTAGGGAAAAGGGGACTTCTTTCAAATAAAAAGTGTAAGTTTTTTTTTTGTCCTTTCGCTCACACACACAAAAAAAAGTTTGATATAATGGTGGCTGCCTACGATATGAGTTCTCTATTCCACCCAAGACCACGCTATCCCACACTGAAAATGCGTCATACCGGAATAATCCGGAGGGTAAAAAGGAAATCGGGTCGAAAAAGCAAACATAAAATAAAGAGAGGTTTTTTTTAAATAAAAAATAGAGGGGGGGTTGAGCACGAATGTTTTCATTCCCTAACATGAAATGAAGGCTGAAAATGAGAGGAAGGAGTGGGTGAAAAAGGAGGGTGGAGGGGTCCTTCCAGAAGGATAAGAACCACCTTGAGCCCACAAACCTCTCAAGACTGAACACACAAAGATTTCCTCTTCATAAGAAAGTAGCTCTTTCACTTTCACCGCGTCTTCATTCCCTCTCTGCATCCGCCACTTTCTCTTTCTGTTAATATCAAACTTCTTCTTTTTTTTTTTTAAATTGTAGAGGGGTCCATTTTGAAATTACTTTCGTATCGTATACTTGAGTATCCACTTCAAATGAACCTTCTCCAGCTATCCGGAACTGTTAGGCTTTAGGCTTCTGAGCAATAAATTGGAGGGGAATCTATAATTCAGAGGAAATTATGAATATTCAATTCTTTCTTTTAGTGTAAGACAATTCAATAATATTTGCTAGAGTCTATAGATATTCAAGTTGTTAGCTGTAATACTACTAAAAGTGAGATTATTGGAGTACGATTATGTGTGAAATAAATCATATGGTATGTTAATGAATGAAATAATTGAAAAAAGATCAAAGAAGCCAAGGCGTCATTCTTAAGATAAAAAATGAATTAATCGATGCCTAAAATAAAAGAGGTCACGTTGAGATAAAGTGAAGGAGAAACTAACATGATTTAAGTTGTGCTGAAATTAAAAATGACTCAGGGTCAGTTTCATAGTCAAACTTAGTACGCCTTGAGTGCAGTTCTATGCTATATACAAGGTGACACCTACCTATACCAGAGCAGAATGAGCCAGTTTCAATGCGATAATGGTTTATCCCATTCTGTTCCAGGTAGGTGTCATCTTGTTTATGGTATAGCGCTGCACTTGGGGCGTACTAAGTCTGACAGTGAAACTGTCCCTTAGATGGAATTAAAGTTATAGTGTTATTTTTAGAACCATCTTGCGACCTGTTCGGGTTATATGCTTAAGTAATAGCTACTACAACGGTTTTAGGGACTAGAAAGGTTATATTTATAGGAAGTGTACCTGCATTTGCCTTGAGAGAAAGTGGAAAAACCCTTTTTTTAAACTACCCTCAGTGCACCAAACCGCTTTTCTTATCTTTATCTCCCTGTCATCGGTGGTCTATTTTACTCCGATAGCAGCGCCTTAGACCATGCAGTAACTTTAGTGGGTCTATATAGTTATTTAAGTTGCTAGGACAAGTGATGACTATTTAAAATGTACGATACATCGTGGGGATAACCAATGGATGTTCATTCAGCTCTATACTTAATGTGCTACCGTTCATATATTAGTAATATTGCTTCAAGGCGTCACTTTCATTTAAATAAAAACTATATATTTTCACGAAAAAAGTTTTAAAATGTATTCGAAAGATTGATGAAAAGTTCGATTAGACTAAATCATCAGTATAAATTATAAACATTAATATGTGTGTAAATAAAACAAATCTACAATATTACAACTTAAACAACTTTTGCATAATATACACCAAGGTAGTATTCTATTATAAATTTAAGAATATATTATATATTATAAATGCGAAGATTTTCAAAAATGTTTTTAATAAACTAAGCTTAGTTTAGTTTTCCTCATAAAAATATTATCTTCACAATAATAATTATTTAAATATAAATTTTAAGCCCATTTGTCAGCATATTTTTTAACAAACTCTACCTTTTCAAAATAAGTTATGTCATTAAACAATTATTCTTAATTTTTTTAAAGAAAAAACAATATTATTTATCTTTAAAAACTATTCCTAAATACCAATTTTGAAATGAAATTTCAATGTTAATATCGAAAAACTTAAAATGAGCTTTAACTTATCGTTTGTTAACCACCCTTAAATTCATTTATTTTTGAAAACTAAACATACAATATTATTGATCAAGTTAAATAATTCCCAGATACTTAGTTTGAACTAAAACTTTTGATTTGTTTTCATAAAAATAAAAAATTACAAAATCACTTAGCAGGAAACTAAAAATTAATTTAGTTTTTGAAAAACCAATGTTTATCTATAGTAGAAAGAATAAATATTCCCATTCCAAACAAATTCGCTAGAGTCATCTTTTAAAATATTAATTTGAAAAAAAAAGTGAGTAAGCTGGAATANATTTGAAAAAAAAAGTGAGTAAGCTGGAATACCCCCTTAAACATCCCCCCTACCCCCCCACCACCCCAAAAAATTTCAACCATATTAATTTTGTCATCTCAAATACTCTCCAGATAAAATCCTTACTGATTATTTTTTCCCACGGTGTCTCGCTACCCATTCGTGGTATAAGCATATTCAAAATATGCTACTGTTCTCGGTATATAGTTAAGGGTTTGATTAAAAGGAAGTGGGAAAAACTTTGTAGGGAAAAAATCAATAACTACACCTGACCAAAGATTGAATCCCAATATTCTCACCATAAACAGTACAGTATGTTGCAAGAGTGACCGACCATTCGACCACCAAAGCTGATATCTAATATTCTATTAAATTTGTAACTTAATAAAATAAGTGTTTTTTTTACCATACTTTGAATGGAATTTTATTTAGGTCTATGTGAGCTTAAAATAAAGGAAATGAAAATATGTGGCTGATATAAAAACAAAACCTATAAGGAAAAAAAAATTCAAACACGAGGGAGGATATTGCTTGTTGTGAAGGCAAAAAAACCAATAGCTCAAAGAAGAATGATAATAAGGAAAAAAAAAACATTTCCTTCCCGTAGTTTCAGCACACGATCCATGAAGGGAAAGCACAAGCCTTTGAAGGAAAGGTTTTCCCTGCAAGTAGCAAGTGATGCGTTCACACTATTTACATGGATCAAGCCCACGCTCAAGATCCTCTTGTGGTTTTTTTTAAAGCCAAAATTCTCTTCTAAGATCTCAAAGTGAGGTAAGGTTCTTATCGTCTAAATATAACTTCAGTGTCGCGAACCGTAAATGACGGACGGATAAAGCTCACTATTGTTGTGTGTGTGTATGTGCGCATGCGCAGTTCTTCCCATTCGAGATATCTAATTATTTACACTAATAGGATATATATACACACACACCCACATTTGTGAAGAGGAAGATTTAAAATCATTAGGATAACCAAAAATACCAAATTAGGATTCCAAATAAAATTTCCCCATACCGAACATATCTGACTAGACCGGAAAGCTAATCCCGTGTTTACTAGAGTAAGCCAACTATCCCTATCCATACATTCCACCTCATTAAACCTTATCTCCTTCTGGTCCATTCTAATGTTAGCTTCCCCTACGCTTCTAGCTCTTCCCCGCTGTCTCTTTCCATCAGGTTTACCATTCAATACTCTAAACACGATCTTAGATTCTCCCATTCTCTCTGCATGTCCTGCCCATCGTAATCTGTGAGACTTGATTATCTTAACAACGTCTTGTCATGAGTTATAAAATATAATAGATTTGTATATAATTCAAATAAGTTTAGATTGATAATAGTAAATTGATGTGGGTCGTTAACAAAGTAGGTCCACTTGCGCACATTTGATTATCACGAATATAATATTGCTGTAAATTAAAGTAGTTTTAAATCATACATAGGATATATTTTATGTTACTTTCTCCTTTTTGATGAATTATGATAGTTTAATCTGTGCTAAAGTTTTTTGACTCCGAAAAAAATATTTAAATTAGTACACACATTTTCTAAACATATTTTTTTAATTCAATAAAATATACATTATTGTAACTAAAATCTCATATTTATGGTTTTATTTAATAGTAAAAAAAAATTGAAATAAATCAAACTGCTACAGTACACCCTTGTAAATTATCTCTTACTTTCTCGTGAAGAAAACAATTTTAATCAAGAACATTTTGACCTCAGGATTATGATAGGGCTTTGTTTTATGTGACCCCAAAATAAAAAAGTAGATCACATGTTTCAATCTTTTCTCATTTTGTCTGTAGCCCATCTGGATGTCTGTAGTTGTGGCTACAGTTTACATTATTTGGTGGATTTTGTTTGTTGACTATATCACCAAGCAAATTGTGATTTAAATTCTGTTTTTAGAATTACGACTACGTTATTTTATTGATTAGTGACTAGTGAAAATGAAGGATTATTTAAAAACTTGTTTAATAGAAACGCTTTTTATTTTGCAGAAAAATGTGTTTAAAGTTAGTTATTGATGAAATAATTTTTAAACCTTAACCTACATTTTTTCAAAAATTGTTTTAGCCATTTTGTTATAAACTGATAAATAATAGCTATGAGTGTTTGTTATTAAAAAAAAAAGTATTGGTATTTTACTCATAAATGATGTACTCCACATATTATGCAAACATTTAAAGATGACTCTAACATTTTAGTTCAACTTTATATTTGATTGGTGAACACAATTATCAAAATGTTTGGTTTGTTCTTAATAAAACTCATTTGTAAGTAAAATAATTAAAACCAAAAGCATATTTTAAAGTATTTGAATATAATTTGCCTGTTGAACTTTTAATTTTAATAATAAGATTTAAAAAAAAAGAGTGAATGTGTGAAAAATATGCTAGGAGAAGTACGAGACTTTTCTTAAATTTTTTCTTTTACCATCATCAGCGGCGTTTGTTTCCATTCTCTTACTTTGTGATGTGAAGTACCTAGAAACAACAGCCTCCCCCCGTTCCCCCAACTATCCCTATCCTCAGCCAGCTCCCGTCACTCCCTGCTAAACGCCGGCACGTTGGCTGAATGGATATTACCACCTCTTCAAAGCGCCATTCTCCCGTGAAACGTTTTTGGCACCATCGTTGTCAAGCGATCGTCGTGCAGTGTGAGGGACGCACGAATCGAAGGCTGCTCTATTCCTACTTTCTTCTATCCCTCCCGTATATTCCATCCTTCTCGCTACGCTCAAAAGCTTTGACTTTTCTCATTATCCCAATTCCTAGCACAGCACTTCATTTTCTTTTGTCGTGCTAGAAGACCCCTGAGAAAACATACTGGGAATGATAAGAAAGGTTTAAGGGGTATTTGTATGCCAGACCTATATGGGAAACTACACAAAAGCTAGCATTAATTAGGGTTCTACTATCTCCACGTATTTCCTATTTTAAAGTTCATCTTTATAGGTATTCTTATATGAACCCATTTTCTTTTTATATTTAACTTGTGCAGGTTAACAAAAAAAAACCGAAACAAAATAGCTATTTAAATAAATTATTTTAAACTTAATAATGTAATTCATTCAACAAAATTATTTGCGATATTTTAAATATATAGATTAATTTCTTTTGATTATCACAATATTTGTGTGTTTTTTAAATTCCGAATAAGCAACGCTTAATTTTGTTGAACTCATGGTAAAATACTTAAAATTTATCTAACGATACTTTGAAGCACCTATTTAATGCCCTCAATTCTAAGATAGTAAATCGCATTTAACTTCAATCATTCATAGTCTGACACCTTAGCTCAGTCGGTAGCGTGTCTGTCCCGGGTTTGATTCCTTGTACGGCTGAAAAATGTATCATTGGCAAAATGTGGGTTTCTTTTTCACAGTGATAAATTAACGACTGATGTTTGGATGTTGTGTTTGTTCTAGATTTAAGTTGGTTATACGTCATGTGCTGATAAAATCAGAAAGTTCAGAAAGTGAACGTTAAATACCTAAAATAAATGAAAGAAAGAATTTCATATAGCTTAAAAAAAGTTTTACTATGAATACAAATCGCTTATTAAATTTGTCAACAAACACATACGATATTTAGTTAATGTAATATTATATCCATATTAACATCAATTAAAATGTTTATCAGATTTAAAAAATCTACCTTCGTTTACAATATAAATTTTATGGAAATATTTTACTATAAATAAAATTGAATGTACACAACATGGTAATGAGAACATAGTTATACACTTTGAAACATTTTGGGAGAAATCAATTGACACATTAAAGTGTTGGATATAAATGTAATTAAAGTAGTCTATTAAACATGATTATAAAACAAAAAACCCAATTTATTTAAAGTTTCTCTAAAAAAAAAAGGACAGTACAAATTTAAATGTATATACCTTTTGGATGAGCTAAGACTTTGGGATACTAGAACTTTGCGTTTTGAAGAGAAAAGTTTCATTATTTGTATGCTAATATTACGGATGTATTACGGATGTAATAAAGACTCATTCGTTTCATAGTAGAAAAGTTAATACATAACAAGTTTTTACATTCCTTTTGATTATAGTGTGTTTTAAAGTGGTAAGTTTAGCTGTTTTATGTGAACTAACTAGAGTGTATTGTATTACAATGGAAAACATGAACTACATTCGAGATTCACAAATGATCAGTGTCAAATGAAATTAAACTTATTTTAGTTGTGCAGATTGAATCTTTTTTCATAAAGCTACTATATGTTTTGATAGCTTCTTGAAACTACTACCGATTTACACTATGACTATAAAGTATTGTAGAATAATGAAAGCCAAGCTTGCCAACTCACCGGAAATACTATAGCAAACTTAGTTCCTTCAGTAATGGGAGAGAGGGATTTTAATATTTATAAATTCAATCAAGTGTTTATGTACTAATTTATATACGTGGTGCCTAATGTTACTAACTAAACTACAAAATATATAAACGTTAAGCAATTTGCTCAATAACCTTTTTTATTTTTAGTCATAAAAATCGTAATTTAATTTCATTGGTATGCAGTTTAGAAACTCATTGTGAATTCTTTTGTTGAGAATAAAACAGAGAGAAGAGAAAGACGGTAACTGAGCTTTGCAAGGAGGACAGCAACTACGAAATCGTTGTCACGCGCGAAAAGCGTAAAGTAACCCAGGGAAAATTGCGTTTCTTCCCCTTAATACCCATTAGGCACATTCCAGTTTATTTTAGTCAACCAATTGCAAGATTTCTTCCAAGTTAATTTATAACTTTATACATAATACAAACTATCAATGATGAATGTCTAGCGGGGTGCACTCGAGTTGCAGAATAAAGTATAACTATCAGCCCGTGCAGATGAGTTTAGGAAGAACCTGAAATACCACTAAACTCCCAACCTTTAATCTAAGCGGTGACCTGGCGGTCTAGGGGTAAGGTGTCAGACTTCTGTGCTGAGGGTCCGGGGTTCAATCCTAGGTCCCGGCACAGATTTATCTGATTACAAAACCCTTCCTTCACCTCTGACAAGACGTGTATTAATCACAACTTGTGAATGTGAGGAATGCCAGGCCTCCACCGTGGTTCGGATTCCACGTTAAACTGTAGGTCCTTCATTTCATGTCACAATCACCCTACCATTGCACATTAGCGTAAGTGCGTATAACCCGTATGAGTAGTAAGACGCGGTAATAATAATAATAATAATAATAATAATTTAACCTAAGCCAACATCACCTAAGCACCTCCATTTACCATTTTGAACAAAGTTATTATAAATTTAATTTTTACCCTGGAATTTGTGTAAGGGTACTAGCAACCTCAGATAAGTTGTTCCACAATTCGTGTTTACTGGTCTAGCTATATAAGCCTCTATAAAAAGTGAGGTAATTGGTTCAATTTTTTATATGCATTTTTGTTAATATGAAAATGATAGCTACTCTGAGAGAGGTGCTAGAAAGTTAAAATAAATATGAATATTTCCAGCATGTATGTAGAGGAAAGGCGGAAAAATATTTATAATAAGCCAACTCATTACTTCCAGCCAGACTTCTAACCTTGACCTACCAGTCATCAGAAAGTCATACAAACAAAGACATTTGCAATTTTAAATTTATGTCTCGAGCATAAAAATAGTATGTACCGCTTCATAATATGGGACCCAATGCAGCTGTGGAGAGAAGACACAACACTCAAGAAAAAACCACCTTAAATAATATGGGTCCCATTTTACCTGTTTTCCAAGCTATAGTCATGTTTGTACTCCAGTTATGTGGAAATGCTTAACATAATAGGTGCTCTAAATGGCCATCTTCAGCCTGAGTGCAAAACTTGCAGCTTAAAAAAAATACAGTACGTGTGTAATAACCAGGAATAGCCCATAGGACATACATAGTCAACAGGTTGTGATATTTCGAGTATAATATACAAACCGCCGAGTGTAATAACACGGTTGAAACTTTGAATCAAGATCAAATGGGGCACATGTCTTTATGAACATTTATTGTTTTGTACCTTCTGTCCACCGCTGAAGTGGCTCCCATATATAACTGTAAATTCTGTTTGTATATTTATATGATAAAGACTTGAATTTAAACTTTGTCTTTTTTTTCTATCTTGCTGATGACGGGAAAGTCAGGGTTGGAAGTCTAACTGGAAGTATTGAATGCTTTCTCACCAAACCATTGGACGTGACATGTGTGTTAATCACATGATCATCTGGCATGATCCACAGCTCCACCCCTACCATCTGCAGGGAGCTTAAGCAATGAGAACAGAAGATTTTTCGCGGCGAATTAACGTTTCTCACTGGTTTTTGCAACGTTGCATGTTTTAAGT
Organism: Timema bartmani; assembly: GCA_902151455.1. NCBI lineage: Eukaryota > Metazoa > Arthropoda > Insecta > Phasmatodea > Timematidae > Timema > Timema bartmani. Next base: position 119,362 of record CABFWB010001911.1, on the reverse strand, counting down.
TGAATTTCCACGACTTTTTCAGTTTACCGATGAAGCTTCCTTGACTATTGGAAGGCATTTTCAACTCCTGAAACAGCTTTGTTTAGGAAGAGGAAAACCCTCATGCCACTCGCTCCATTAGATTCCAACAGTCCACGTTTGGGCCGGTATTATCGACGGTCGTTTAATTGGTCAGTATCTTCTTACACCCCGCCTCTCCAGCCCCGTTTGATATTCCTGCAAGAAATATTGCCAGATTTTTCGAGAAACGTACAATTATGAACTCTTAAACAGATGTGGTTGCAAAAAGACGGTTCCCCAGCACACTTTTCACTCTTCGTCCTAGACTACATTAGCTAGGTATTAGGAGACAAATGGTTTGGTCGAGTAGGATTAGTGGATGGGCCCCTACGCTCTCCAGTCTTAACTGAACTAGAGATTACGCTGTGGAGCCACATGGAAAGCCTCTGTTGAAACTGAGGAAGACCTGATAGTACGCGTTCTCGCCACAGGGCAATAAATTCAAATAAAGCCTGACATTTTTGAAAGAGTGTACTAGAATATGCCTCGTAGGTGTAATGCTTGCTTCGGAATTAGTGGACGTAATTTTGAGCAATTATTATCACCATCTGATGTGGCATTGCTAAACATTTTTGTATGTTATTAAAGCAAATACATTATGAGAATCATTCCTATTCCTGAACATAATAATAGTTTGTCTGCAACGTGCAAAAGGTACTCTTACAGACACGAGTCCCATATTAAAAGTTGATCAACTTTGGACCCCTTACAAACCCTAGAAGTTTTAATCTGTATTCATTCACACCCAGAATTTTTTTTGTATATGTGAAAAGGCTTTAGTGAAATGTCCTGTTTAGACTGTACCGATTGTATCGACAACACCTGGTAGAAAATAATATGCTTCCAGGCTGACAAAGAGGGTAAGATAGTTTCAAATATTGACATACCTGGGTTTAGCGGACGCCAGCTTCCATACCGGGTCGGTGTTGCTGGAATAGTTTGTGACATTGATACTTTAAATCTATTACAAATTAGCCTCCTACCCCCACTAATGTTCCTTGCTAAGATGTTACACACAAAAAATCTTTATTATTCTCATTACCGATTGACGTTAAACTCTCCGCCTTGATCTGTCAAATTTTTTTCTGCTAGTCAGTTTTTACCCACAATCGGTATGTTAAAAACAAGAAATATAATTAAATATACATTTGAGAAAGATTTCAAATTATCAATTCTAACTCATTAATAACAATAACAGTTACTATCACTGATGGGTTTATTAACAAAATTAATTATAAATGAGGGCAATGTTTTTTTTACAAAATTTGGAAAAATAAAATTGTTAAGGTGTAGAAATATAATTAATTATGCTGTAATTTTACCATTCTTCTGACAATATATTAAAAAATGCTTTTCCATAACATATTATGATAAAATATTTCAATGTGTACACTTCATATGCATGTCTTGTCAAACAAAGATTGCATCCATATATATTAATAATTTCCCTTAACAGTGGTACATGAAAAGCATTAAGTTTGAACTGTAATATTAATAAATTTATAAATAACTATTTATAGCCTATCATTATAAATTTGTCAGAATTGTAAAGATTAATGTTTACTATCCAAACCTATATTCAAATTCCAACCTCCAAGTCACCAATAAAGAAGACCAGAAATATTGGTGTTAATCCACGCATCCACTGACGTATATTCTCCATAGATTTTTTATTTTAAGACACACATGTCCCATAAGTTGTAAATAAATTTTCATTTAGTCAATGAAATATTTTTTTTTAAAGTGAAACTTTCCCCAATTAACTCATATTCGTTTTACAGGAAGTTAATTTTTCTTTATATTTTTTTATTTGCCCCTTTACACAATTGTTTTATGCCTCTTAGTGTTTGCCGTGAATGTGTTATCTTCTGGTGAATTATTTTGATATAAATATTTTTTATTTCAAATTTCCTTAAGAGTCCACTATGTACACCCAACAATTATTTAACTGCTAAAACTTTCATAACTAGCTCAGCAGATCTTTGGCGCTTCCTTCACCATTAATAACCAAATCCAATCTCAAAGATAATAGCAACATATCATTAATATACTAAATTAATTAAGGTGCATATTAACGTTAACCTAGAGGAAAATAAAAACCTTTAAAAATAAACTGAAGAGTTTTTTTATGTCTGCCATGAGCGTTGCGTGATATCTACCGCAAGCAAAGCTCTGCAATTTTAAAATTATTAAACCCTTTACACCAACATGTGCGTTTAGGAGTGGGAATTTAAATATTTGGATTTATTTTTATTAATTAAAAACTGGTTCAGAAGAAATGAAATGAAGGGATTTGTTAGCTGTCTGTTTGAAGTAGAAGGGTTGCAAGGGTGGTTACCCCAGGCGTACAACGGGTACTTCTACTAATTAATAATGGTTGTGTAATATCAGAGGAAAAGTTTCTACAATAATACTTAACGTTATCTTATAGCTAAAACTTTATCCTACATTGTTTAGTTTATTAAAACACTTAGTGTAAGATCAGATCATATTAATTTAATGTTGTTCAAATAGTTTAAAAAAAAGTGATACTAGTAGTAAATCACGAGGATTTGAAGGTGTTAATTCTAGTCTTTAGCTGACGCTTTATTATTCTTATTGGTGAGAGTGTGGCTTGAGGTGTCAAATTTTGTCTGTCCTATTTTCCATTGAAGGGAAGGACAAGGTTGGAACCGAGTACTGGTGTATGTAGGATTTATTTCCTTTCCTCAAATGTGGCTATATTAGTTTAAATACGTGGAAAACATAGATAAGTAGTAAGAAGAGCTGTACAAAAATGAGTGCTATTTAAAGATAGAATTAGTTATCCAGCAATGCAGGTGAAATAGCCCAAACAAATAATGTTTTATATGTGTAGTAAATTATACAAGGGAAAAATATTATAAGTAAATTAAGGACATTTGTACTAGCAAGAAAAAGCTTCTTCAATGCAGGCTCCCACGATTGGCATAGGCCAACGATCAATATGTTATAGCAAATAGCTAAGAACTGCCAAAAAATATTTAAGAATTTTAGTAAATATTTATCAAGATAGAAATTTATTTATTGCTTTAAGATCTCTAAAAAAGTAAAACATTCCTTGTAAATTCTTTTGCATCATATTTTGTATTTTACTAACTTCTTCCAACAAACTTTATATAATAAATGTTTTCTTCATACGCTCGTATTTTTTTCCTATACCTAGCCACTTTTGGATCAAAAATTCCTTTCTCGCTACGCCCAGTCACATTCACGGGTCGGTTAGCACTGAACATCTGGCTATATTGTTTAAAAAAGTTTGAAAAACAAATCAATGTCATGTCACGGGTAGTTATTACCCCGAGAACGGAAGTCAAGAGACTTTACTTCCTTAACTTTTTCTTGGTAAACGTGTATTTCTTTAAATGTTTGGGAATATGCATTTGTGACTGTTCTTAATTCGAACCAACTCTTTTGTATGTTTAAAATTAAATACTATATGTATATATATGTATGAGTATATGGAATCGCCTAGCGTAATATTAAAATATTACAGAATGTCTTTAGCCAAAAACAGTTTGGATGGCAAAGTTTACTGGGAGCTTTCAAGACGAAAGTCTTTGATTTTATCAAACTAGTTTATACGTTTTAGCGAACGTATGAAAGTGAAATCACATATTTTTTTAATTACTACATTACCCATTTTGATGGACCTATAGGCTAAGGCGTCATTTTTACATTAAACTAGACTGGTGATGATGAGGAAATCTTCGAATCCCGGTCGGGTTTAATGAGGGAGAAGGGTGGTTTTCCCTAAATCGTTTTCCACGTTCTCTCCGCACGAATGCGAGTATAGGTCTACTCACTAAAATTTCAACCTTTCTTATTCCTAACACATTAGCGTAGTTATTCCATAATCTTAAAACCCAAGCAAGTCGTAAGACGTGGTGCTAAACACTACAAAAGCAACTACAACGTTAAAATAGTCGAGAGTAGTGTCCAACCACGATATCACGAGGGTCTTGCGACAAACCACGACGTCACGAGAGTCTTGCGACTAAACCACGACGTCACGAGGGTCTTGCGACAAACCACGACGTCACGAGGGTCTTGCGACAAACCACGACGTCACGAGGGTCACGTGACAAACCACGACGTCACGAGGGTCACGTGACAAACCACGTCAAGATGGTTTTGCGACAAACCAGGACATCGCGAGGGTCTTGCGACAAACCACGACATCGCGAGGATCTTGCGACAAACCACGACATCACGAGGGTCTTGCGACAAACCATGACGTCACGAGGGTTTTGCGACAAACCAGGACATCGCAAGAGTCACGTGACAAACCACGACGTTCGATGTTTTTTTAACCATGAATATAAACTACATTTAATACCGAGTAGGCTTGTACTAAAAAGTAAAAGAACTAAACTGGTACAACCACACTTATGTTTTAAGCTAAATATTATTTTTTAAGCTGCTTTAATTTTGATTAGTTTGGATAGTAAATAAATAGTGTATGTAAAGTTTATAGTACATTTGTTTATATCCCATTAAAATCAAGAAAACTTAACATGAAATTGAGAATGTAGTTTTACGAGATAAACCAGTTTCATATCATTAAAGCCTTCGAGAGAGCTTGAAAAACAATCATTTCTTTCTAATCTTTAATCCATGTTGCTACTCTCTAAAATGCCCCATGCATTTGGGGGAGTGTTTTGGACTGTCTAGCTTTACGGGTATTTTATCGTAGCAGTAAAAATGAAACCTAAGAAAGAGAGAGAGAGAGAGTGTAAGCCTGGAAACAATCTTAGCCCATCACATAATGGAGTATGTTGGTCTTCGCAACAAGCAAATTTTGGCGATGGTTCAGAGCTAACAAAGCTCTTGTCAGGTCACTCGGTCACAAACATCCTCAACATATATAGTTATGAGCAACATTATTTCTATAAGGCCTAACTAAGGAAGCAAAGAAAGAATAAATAACAGTAGATTCACTGGCATTATCTAAAAAAATTATATGAATAAAAGCACATCGTTTCAACCCCCTTTTTAATCGAGTTGGAAAAATATCTGAAGATTCTGCTCACACCATCCATTTGACCAATTTATATTGACGTGTAGTAAAATAATTTTCGATAAAGTAGCCACTATTAGATAATTTACTGAAATATGAAGGTACTTTGTTTAGAGATATGCCTATTAATATACTTTCGGAATTTCATTCATTTTAGGTTAAGAAGTGTGAAAAAATAAGCTTTAAGATATTTAATTGGCATTCTTCTAGAAAGAGCGATTGGGGAGGAGGGGGGGGGGGGGGGGGCAAAATGGGGGAAGGGTTCAAAAAACGCCATATGCTTCGATACACGATAAATGAAACCCCCTGACAGNGGGGGGGGGGGGGGGGGGGGGGGGGGGGGCGGCTGGGATTTTTTTAATTTCCAATATAAAAGGCTGGTAGGATGGTAAGAAAATAATGAGAGTTTAAAGAAATGTTGTTTAAATCGATACATAAAACAATACTCTAAATTATTAAATAATATATATCATTTTTGAATTTAATGCTTTACGCTATGAAAAGTTCATTTCTTTGAGAAAAGGTACATTGAAAAAATCTTATGGCTATTACAATGTTTTGTCTAGTATCAGGCAGAGATATAATTAGTGAGTTCTTTAGAGTTGAGCTAATTATAATTTTCTTATATTACTTTACCCATCACAACTGAAATGATTGTGGTACGATAAGTCTACTAGTATATTAGAAACAAAACCCATTCTAACAAAATATTCAATATTGGAAATAATTATTTATTTTATTAGAAACTATCCAAGTTTTGTATGTATGCATTTATACAATTATGCATATATGTATTTTTAAATAACCTCACTTGAAAAGAATATACTGTAGCTACCATGATTTCCTTCTAGAACAAGACACAAATCCCAATAAAGCAACCATTTTCAACCATATTTTATCAAATATATTTAACCAATTTTAAAGCATAAAAGTGGTTTTTCTCCCCTCCCACCAACCTCTGATGCGCTCCCCTTGAGAAAGGTAAACTTTCCACTCGAAAAGAAATAAAAATGTAACAATGAGAACAATTTAAGGAGGCACTCAATGCTAATGGTTGTGGCACAACCAAACGTGACGTCACAGCCACTCCAAACGACACGTGGCTATAAGGGGACATACTTGTGTAAACTTTGTGAAAATAAAATTTTAAATTCCACACTTGTGATGAAAAAAAAACGATGAGTCACTGGTTTTAGTATTCATTCTATAGTAAGTTCTCACTACTCTCTCTTGTACGTATATTATGCTATCTCAAGTAACCGTTCTTTGAACGAATAAAATAGTTAGATTAAAATCAGATTTCTGGAAATTATTTTATATGGTGCGTTTTAATAAACGTTTTTTGTTTAAACACTGTGCGTCATAAAGGTGATTTAAAGCTGATGAACTTGAGGATTAAAATTTAATTTTTTTTAACATATAATATCAAACTATTTGTGGGATTCCGTGGCCGGTGTCGCTTCGTTGTTTTAAACTACAGAGCTATTATCATCAAATTACTTGGTTGACTTAGATATACACCATAAAAGAATACAATTTTCCTTTTACTTCTCTGTGTATGTAGCTCTTCGATATCTCTGATTATTTTACAAGGATTTTAACCTTTTTAAACTCTATTTATTTATGTTGAGAAAAATTATTCTGGCATCTCCTTTGATTATTTATGAAATTAGAAAAGTCTAGACATAGTGTTTCTGTGTAGTATTTCTTGTTTTTCAGTATTAAAATTTGTTCCATTACAACTCAGGAAACCATTATCTAGGGTAATTTCAACAAGATAAACATAAAATCACTGCGTCTTCCTGCGTGCTCAGGATATACGCATATAATATGATAATTACTCTAATGGGGTAGGAATAAAAAAGGAAGCATTTTTGAGGTGATCTACCTGCGTGGAAGGAGGGTGGGAAACCATTTAGGGAAAATACTCTCAGCACACTAAACTGGTATTCGATCACCGATTTCCCCATCATCAGCAGGCAAGTTTAATCACAAGTTTAACACAAGTTTAACACAAGTTTAACACAAGTTTAACACAAGTTTAACACAAGTTTAACACAAGTTTAACACGAGTGTAACGCCTTTTACCGTTTATCCTCTGAAGTGGGCTGAATTTATTTGTAACATTATATTAAGAGGCAATTTTAAATTTTATATTGATTACTAAAGAGGTCTAAATAATTTGTGGGAGAACGGTATAGTTGGATTTTGGTTCTGAAGAATCTTGTATAAAATACAAATAAATTTATTTGCTGTCAACATTTGTAACATTTTACTCTAATGTAAAAGCATAATTACTTTAAGGTTTATTCTGGCAAGAGGTTAACCAACGCCTGAAAATTTCCTTCGAAGTCAAGAGTGTCGGGTTGCCATCCTGCTGAGAATAGCATATTATATATCAAATAGATTGCATCCTGTTGACGAGCGAGCACGTTACGACCGATGGACCTTCCTTGCTTGTTGGACACATCGAGATCAGCAAGAAGAAGTGATAGTATAAACACCTTGTTTAGTGATTGGTTGATTAAAAAGTAGGGGCGGAGCTTCACCCTAGTTGAAGAGAAGCAATGCTTGGTGCATGAGAGTCGTCATCTAGCAACCACTGACTAATACACGGAGGGGAAAAATGTGATCTGATGGCTCCCCTAACGGAGGGTTGATCGTGGGTCCATAGTAAGTTTTGCGAGTCTCGTTATGTTGCATGCTCCCCCGTCACGGGAGATCTACCCGTAAATCTATGTAGTAGTTTAGGCATCTGAGCCGATTAATAAATATACATTATTGGACTAACACTCGAGTCTCACTTCCCACGAAACACCCATTCCAACCCCTACCGCTTGGTGTCCATCCCAACCATTTAAGTCCCTACGGTGCCGCGGTAGTGTTGTAGTTAGTGTTGGCTACCGGCCCCAAAACGGGGCGTTACAATACTTTTATATTATAATTACCTATAACATAAAAATATCAAGTCAGAGAAAATATCATACGACTTAACGTATGAATATGTGGCTAGCGTTTTGGTAACTTTTACAATTTTCATAAAAGTGCCATGTCATCTGAATCGAATTGTAGCCAAGTCTCACACCTGTGAGATAAGATAAAGAAGGTTTGAAGAGAACACTTTTCATTGTTTATTGTAATTACTTGAAATTAAATACAAACTTAGGTGAGAACAGTGGAATCTTGTTTATATTGCAGAACTTTCAAGAAAATATCCTTGTTGGAAGGATGAATATCATTCTTCCTTAAGAAAGAGGGTAAATGGGAATTAATCTTTTGGTTATAAATTTAATGGCGCAGCTCCTTGGAGAGGGGACATTAATTGCGAGCTTTAAGACGACAAATAGAGCCACGGTGTCAGGGTGGGGGCCATTAAATAACGTTTTGCATTATAAATATAACGTTTCATACCCAAGAGAGAAATAAATGGTTAAAACATAATAAGATAAATAAATTGGTTTCAAATATTAACATGGATTGACATTTTTTTTTTGCTTTTAATTTTGCTATTCAAAAACCTGTGGATAGGTTTTTTTCGACTTTAATCTTTCTTATATAGGTAAGTTAATGACGAATAAAGAACAAAGATTACTTTACTCGTACTAAGATTATTTTAAATTATTTATATTTTTAAATCATTGTATATTTCTTCCCAAGACTTATTTGAGCTGAAATAAGATTCAAACATAATTATAAACTGTATTTGGTAACACACAAATTGTCATTATTTTTGGTTTATCTTATATATATATATATATATATATAAATAAAATATATATATATATATAAATAAAATATATATATATATATATAAATAAAATGAATAATTTGTTTGTCTTAAGCATTGCGCGTTATTTACCGCACACAGAGATCTGAAATTTTAAAATTAGTAGACCCTGTGCACAAACATGTGCACCTTGAGGATGGAATTTTAAATTTTTGATTAGATTTTTTAAAATTTACTAAAATCAGTCAGGCCAACTAAAATATAGTTCTCCTGTATGTTTGAAGAAATGAAAATTGTTACCTTAGGTAACTATGTAAGTTTAAAGTACCTCTACTGCCTAAAACTATATTTTAATTAATTTAACCATTTAAAAGTTATGTTATCTAATCCCAATTAATAACTAATTTGGCGAAGCTGTTGAAACAATACTCCAAAAATGTATTTCTTGTGTAAATTTATTGGTAAGTATTAATCGTCTATTAATTATAGTACTAAGACTCTTATCTGATTGTTATTTAACTACAGTGTAATCTTTATTGAAGATAACTGTTTTGGAATTTTTAGAAATTACTTAACTATCTTCAGATAAAACTGTTACTTTTCATGTACAAAATAAAAAAAATTGAAATAATATTTTTACTATGATAAATTATCTACACGACCATAACAGTTTTAATTCAAAAAATGTTTCTTCCTAACAAAATCCTCGAATCTTTTATATACAAAATAAGTTTGTTAAAAATATTACCTCAAAAAGCCATGTGAGAGAATTCTTCATTAACATTCAATGTGGGAAAATATGGTTAGATATCTAGTATCATTCTATTCCATAATTGGAGAATTTTCTTAAATTCCTCAAAAGATATTTGGCTATTTTTTATTTTTTTTTCAATAAATATTTATAAAGTATAAAAATATAATTATTTGCAATAAGTGTAACTATTACTCTAGCAAACTTTGTCGAGTAAACTAAGTCCAATAAGCTTAGTCTACAGAACTTGCTCCAATGTTCTTGGTCTAAAAATCTTAGTCCTAACTTTGCGAACAAACGTCCAACATAAATCTTAGTCCACCAAGATGTAGCTAAATTAGTCTGATGATTTGAATTTAGTAAGTGCAATTTGATCAAACTAAGTACATTGAGCTTAATTAAGTGAAATTAGTATTTCAAGCTTAGTCCAACGATCTTTGTTCAGTGAGCTTAGTCAAAAGATTTTCGTGTGGCTATTTTAGACTTAAAATTTTGTCAAACGAATTTACTCTAGCAAGCTTAGTAAAACAAGCTCATTCCAGCTTGCTCGCAATTGTACTAGCTCTCTCACAACTTTTAGTTACTTGATATCAGCCTTCTGGGTCATTTCAACTAATTAGATAGAAAATGATGAATTTGGAGAAAAATTCTCATTATGTAAGCGTAATCCATGTGCAGACAAACATCAAAGAGAAACTTATCAAATACAAATGGTTAGCAGAAACAAATCTCCAGGTAGACTAGTCTTGATTAAATACAAGCCTCTGGCGTATATATTGTGTGTGTACCCTGTGACCAATGAGACAAAAATATCTGCAGATGTTGATGGGTGGGCTTTGGTCCATTCTGATTTTATAATCTTCCACCATGACATTCCCTTAGAAAACGTCATAAAGGTATTAGAGTGAAACGGAGGTTGAACAAAGAGCTAGTGGGGGATTAAACGGCTATCGTAGTCCGCCTTCATCTTATGGAACGACTATGGACAACGTCGAGTCAGCTTTAGGGAAGGCGTCCGTTGTCAACGAGACTGGAAGAGGCTACTCTTAATAGGGGCAGTGCAAGAACACTTGTGCGGTGTGCCAACTTTCCTACAATTAAAGCGACCACATGGTTGTGTAGGAGAAGGGTTTTCGATGTTCGGAAAGAGGAATGGAGGTGGGGCATAGACGGGTAGGAAGCAGGACGTGCTAACAAGAGACGCCTTGCAATTAGTGTCGCTTCACAGTTTTTGTGTTCCGTTGCGCCGCGGTGCCGCGCGCCCCTTCAACCTCTCCTTTCCACCCGCTTCCTCTCCTTCTCCCACACCCTTTTGCGGTATCCTAGGCTTGGTCGCGCGTCATGCAGGGATGACACGTCAGACTGAGTCCTTTCTAGTCTCTACACGTGAAAGTAACTGGCATGACCGAGTAACCTCCTATGCGATGTTATTTTTTTCCCGGCCGCATATTAATAACCGTTCGGGCTGTATGCATGCGTTAAGCTAGTTAAACAGGGGAGGGGAGGATATAAACTTATAGGAAATATACTCACGTTTGCGTGGAGTGGGTGCTTTTTCCTGTATGGTTTCCCAAAGTTTTACATCCCATGCTGCACACGGTGGAGATCTATCCTTGATCCACTCCATAATTTTATATATTGATGTCTTAGACATTGGAAATATCTGTGTGAATATTTTGTGCATTCAAAACCATTTATGGTATAGCTTAATGTACCCTACATACTTTGGTTTTAGTATTTATTTGGCATGAATAAAAAATATAATTAATATGTGTTTGAAAATTGATAAAAACTAGAATTTATCTGTCAAACGTCAAATGGATAGTTGATGAATTAATCTAAATGTATGGAGTTTTTAGTGGCTTATCTCAAAGAAAGTGTAACCGCATTGATATAAAGTGTAGAAAAACCCCACTGCAAAAAAAAAAGTACGGTAAAAACTATCCTGCTATGCTCAGCCGGCACTTATCTTTAAAATAAACGCGTCTAGTGCGAACACTAGATCACTTGACCCATTCGGAAAATCATACTCATTAGGGCAATATTTGTGAGATCAGATATGAAGCAATGAAAGATAGGCAATGACAAATCAGAATACGTGCATGCGACGTCCAATTACATGTGAATGATAGGTGATGGTGATATTACAATCTCTAAGTTTATATTGTCTGTTAAAAAAACATTTCCTGGCAGTTTTGTTTGCTCTGAATTTTGACCACAACAACGAGGTGTAGGGTTAGTAATGTTTTTATATGATCTTATGAAATTACGTCTAGTTTTAAAAAGAGAAAAGGAGGTATTATTTTACTTTATCCATCACTACCACTTTCCTAACTAATTAGACAGCGAACCAAACCTAATTATTGTAAAACTGTATACCACCAATAAAGTCCATTCTGAGGTAAGGCATATAATAATAATAATATTTAATGAAGTTAGTGTGTGTACAGAATCATGAAAATATTCTCTTGGCTCAAAAATATGATGAAAAATAGTTTCCTTCAAGTTAATTTCAAAATCCATTTTGAAATAAGTATTAAAACTTTGGTTGTTGATTGTTTATTTTTAATTAGAATTATAACAAAATAATTGTGAGAATATTAATATAAATCCGAAGCAAAATTTCTCACTTCAAGCGAGATATTTGCCTAGAATAGTACCAACATGGCGGTCTATAAAACGTCCGTTATCAAGGAACACCCAAAGGCTACTCGGCTGTACCCATGACTCTTAAGGTTTACACCTACTGGTAAAATTGTCGTCCCATTAATTTCAAATGGTAACTCTTAACATTTGTGTCTAATGCTTGACGTCACGTGAAAGTCATTATTAAACACGTCCTTGTGTAGCTAGCTGATATTTTAACTCTTTATTGATAGGTAAACTTTCCGACAGGAGTTATTTGACCATGATTGTTAATTAGGGCTTCCCTCAGTCCTTTGACGCTTGCGTAAGGTTTTTATTTCCAAACAGAAAGTAGCAGGTGTTTTAATGTTGGTCTACGACCATTAAATACACAATTTAAAGACTTTGTGATGTTATTTTCGCTAAGAGTATTTATAATATTAATTTAAAAGACGGTTGACTTAAATTTTACGGTTTAATTTTATTTTTGTTTAGTTTTTTTCAGCTTACACAAATCCGGTAGTTTCGGATATCAATTATTTAGTCACCAGTTATGTCAAATACTCACTTAGAGGAACAATTCAAATTGAAACTAAGTTTTGTTGAGGCTTCTTTATTAAATAAACGAACGGCCAGCCACCTTACTTCTTTTTTTTTTTGAGTGTATTTTTGCGCTATCTGCTTTGGAGAGTGATTTGTTTTGGAATTATTAGGATCTTAATATTATGTTTTTGGACGCTTAGAACATTTAGTTGAAATTTTAGAAACTAATTTTACCTAGCGGAAGAAAGAGGAGTTACTTATAAGACCATGTTTATTTAATTTTCTTAAGTTAGCTGGGTTTTGGTGCGAGATTTAATAGCTTTATTTAGAACCGTGTCTTACTACCCGCTAGGCTTATATGGTTATGTACTAATTAGTTTAATGGTTTTAGTTAGGGACTATAAAGGCTATATTTAGAGGAAGTGTAACCTCATATATTTGGAGGGAGAGTGGAAAGCCATTTTGATAAAAAAAAAACAAAAAAAAACCTTGGTACACCCTACTGAAATTATAACCTCGATCTCCCCGTCATCTGCAGTCTAATATAACACGAGAGTAGCGCGTTAGACTACGCGACCACCGAAGTGAATGAGATTTAAAATCAATCTGAAAGATGGATTATGTTTATCTCTCAAATTGTAATAGTAAGGTATATTTTTAAAGTTAATTATTTTGTTAGTTATGCAATCTCGGAAACTTTAGTCTGTAAAAGCTGGAAGGGTTTTTTAAAAGGGAACTTGATTGTTAATTAGATAAGTTTGTTTAATTTTTCCGTTGGCTGATAATTGTTTTGGAAAGAGTAAGGTAGGACCATTACGTTTTTATTCATTCTTTCTAGTGTTACGGTAAATTCGGATTCAAACTGAGAGGACTGTACGCAGATTGTGCACCGACCATGTTCCGACTGTCTTGCATTGCTTCAAAAGGTTTCTCCTAAGCTCACGGTTCTGCACGGTAGGCGCACAGCTCTTTGTGTGAGTCCATTTTAATTGTTAAAAAATTCAACATATTAAAGGATGGTGAAAATATTCCCATCACAGGTTTTTTTAAGGGGATTTCATTAATTATTTGTGCTCAGATGCAAATCTTAATGTGATTGTTTTTTTTCTAACCAGAAATATTTTCATCTTAGAAAATCCTTACTTAGGAAGAGACCGTATTTGAGAACAGTTCTAAATAACTATATATAAATACCATTAATAGTAATGTGAGGCAACCTTACAACAAAATTTGTTTGTTAAAAATCGTCAGATCTATATTTGTTTAACTTTTTGAAGACCAAATTTTACTTTAATCTGTTAAGATTATACCAGTTTTTTTAATTCTTTTATCTAGACATGATTGTTTTGTAATTATTTATTTTTATCACAATTGAAGTGAGAGTTTAATATTTTCAAGAGCTTTTATTTTATTTAGCACTGCGACTTACTATCCGTTCAGGTTATACGCTAATTGCACTAATGGATTAGGAATTGGGAAGGTTGAATTTAGAGGAAGTGAACCCGTATTTGAATGGAGGGAGAGTGGAAAACCACTTAGGAAAAGCCCCCCCACCCCCCTCCGAGATTCGAACCTCGATCTCCCCGTCCTCGATGGTCTGGCTCAACATGATTTGCACGTTAGCCAACTACGCCACCGAGGTGGGTTTTATCAAGTGTTGCATAACAATACTTTCATTAATTGTATACATTAGGGAGGTATGCCTTTTAAGGTAGGGTTTATTCAACTATATTAATAAAAAGAGAAATAACAATCACTCTGAAAATTCAATCGTGGCATTCTTATTGTGTTGATGTACATTCTATCTTGAACCTTGCATAAGTGTAGGTAATTTTACCTACTCAAGGGAAGAAAAGGGGTTGGTAGTTGGCACCCAATCATTAATTTATTTATGTTAAACTATATTTTTATTTTATAATTAGATAAATTTACCACAACTCTACGCGTGACATAGTTATTGTAACAAACTCCTTCAATTTTTATGGACGCAAACAGTTTTACAAATATGTATTGCTTATAGTGTCGAAAAATATCTCACGCTTTTTTTTTTATTAAGTCTCATGAATTGTATATAATATATTTTTTCTGTTTCTCCAAACACCTATTTTGGGCTAAATTGATTTAAGAACGCAGTATGAAGAAGGTGAATTATAAGAACATTTACTAGCATTTGATTTAAAAAAATATGGTAAAATAATTGAAAAAGTCGTTATGAAGAATTGAACGTTAATTATTGGGGAATGGCGTTTTCGTTCTATTTTATTTTGCGTCGTCAATCTTTCTTAAAATAAATGACAAATTTTTAGACTCTAGTTTGTCAATTTTTCCAATACCCAAGCACAACACCTTATGACATAAGTGTGGGCGAGTAGATTTGGCAACAGTCAACTGAGGGAGAAAGAAGATAAACCTTTTCTCCATTAGAGCGGCAGTTCTCTAAGAGGTGATATTGGGTGTAGTACCCGTAAAGGTGTGATTTTAGAGGAAATAAACTAACATTTGCCTATAGGAAGAATATAGAACATTGGGTGGGGGGGAGGGGGGGGGAAGAGACCACCCTCAGCGCGCACCATCAGGTTTCAATCTTCGATAAACCCATGTCCAAAATCTATTTTAATCTCTTGACAATGTGAAATAATTTAATCTTGAATAGAACATCGGTAAGCCTACTTTGCTGTTCTTTCGTCAAACGCATTTTAACATTTATCTCCATCTCCATATGTTGGATATATTTGGAAACTATTTTTCCCTAAAATATTACATAATGTCTAAATGTTTGTTTATTTAGACTAGTGGTTCTCAATACGCGGCCAACGAAGGATGTAAGTGTGGTCCACGGTAAATAGTTAAACTAAAAAAACATATAAACTGTATGTATAACCCAACAACACTGTTTTACACCGCACACCTGACAACCCTGTGATAGGCATGACGTTAGAAAGGAAGGTGAAGGCCATTTAAAAGACACAGTCGCGGCTTTCATGCCAGCGTGAGTCATACCACTAACCAATCACTGTCGTTTGGTTGTCCTGTCGTTTTATACTAAAGTGTAGGTTATTTGGTAGTGGTACTCATATTAATGCGATGCGACTTTTTTTTTGTGAGGTATTTAACGTGCCCTTTCTGAACCGACTGATAATATCACACGAGTGTTTTTCTATGAGGTAGAGTGAAAGGGCGCACCAAGTTTGCAGGGAAAGGTATTTTCACGTAACCTTCTAGGGGTATTTTACGTGCCACAATCGACATGGGACCGATGGCCTTATCTCTGCGTCGAAGGAAGTTGTGCTATTGATTTTATATATAACTGTGGCCTGTGCTGAGAAATAATTGAGAACCATTGCTCTAGACCAATATTTGTAAATATGTATATGTATGTGCTTAGCTACGTAATATTATAGTGGGTTTTGAAGCAATAATAATCAAACAGTATCTATTTAATCTTAAATTGAAATAGTTACCAAATAATTAGGGTAGATTGAACGTAAAGGAGTACACAAGAAGTTATTTAGTATCTTTTGGAAGAAGGACTGACCATGGCAAGAGTGGAACAGTATGATCGAATGCTGTCTCTATATTTCTGTGATAGCTTATGTATGTTTAGCACCAATGGCTTAATCAAATCGCCTGATTGGAGCTCTGGAAGAATTTTTTCCTGTGTGTAAAAAGTTATTTCCCCCCTGATTTGAATCAAAGAGCACCGCATTGTTAACATGAAGTGTTAATCTGGACAAGTGAATGAAGCTCCACGGAAATATTTTGATGGAGAGCAATTTCGTTTGGTCTTTATATTGGAGGAGCTAGCGTTCGTTAATTGTGCTCTTATCAACCTGCTTCCAGACTCAATAAACTTCACGTGCACCTCTGTTATGTACTGGTATCATTCATTTGAGGCATTGTAAAAAAAACCCAACAAAAACATGGACTTTTAAAGTTTATTCAAGAGGAGTGACGATCCAGTATGAATATAGCTGCGAAAGAAATAAAAAATAAAATGCAGATTATTATATCGACTGAATTCGTGAAGAACTAAGACCCAGTCAGACTGTTAGAAAAAAAAAAGCATAAATTAAATGATACTACCTAGCCCTATTGTGTTATTGTCGCTTTCACTTAGTTCTTCAGTTTACTTTTAATTTTTTTTTTTTTCGGTATGCTGGCCTTCCTAGAATTGTAAAGCAAGCAATGGCTCACAACATAAAACCGTGAGTAACTGTTTGTTTAGTCTAAATTGAATAGAAAACAATGAAGTTAATAACCGGACACAATTTATATTATTTTGATTTATAGTAAATATATTATACTGTACCACTTGTAAATTAGTAGTTTGGCAACTAAACAAGACATGTTAAAAAAAATGCTAATGGTATTAATAATAATAATAATAATAATAATAATACGTCATATCTCTAAGGTTACCAAATGATGCAAACTATCCAGTGTAATATAATTATAGCATTCTATTGTGGTTTGAAAAATCATAAACTAAATAGCTACGGTCTATGGCAACATAAAACCTCACCAGAGCTGATGTGGATTCTATTGTCTATGACCTGAAAATAGATTCACCAATCACCGCTCAACACCGAATTAATATGCCATGTATAGGGAAGGCACGTACAGCAGTAGGGCTGGTGTAGGCCTAACAAGTTTTTGAGCCTAGAAAGGGGAGGGGGGATGCATGGGTTGGATGTGTAAAGGGATAGGAGAGTGAGAGAACCCACAAAAACGAGATTTCGTATCACAGTGGTGCCATTCCACATACTTCATTAACTGCTTTTGTTAATTACGTGGAGCTCGTTTCCTGCTAATATGTTTATGAGCCACACATCCCATTCCTTTCGAACCCCTCCCTTTTCCCTTTACAACCAAATCCTTCCT
>CABFWB010001911.1:53846-101617 GCA_902151455.1 Timema bartmani | reverse complement strand
CCCCCCCCCCACAGCCCTTAAACTAGAACCCTCTGATTCACAGCTCTACCTAAAATATCCCCTTGTATGAGACCATTGTTTACTATATTGTTATGTGAAGCTCATTTGAAACCCTCTGGGAACCCTCTTCCAAACCCTCTCTTTCGCTCTCTTTCAATAGCATATTCATTATTTTTCTCTTTTTACGTCAGTTTCCCTTGCATCTTTTCAATGTGCTTCATTCAGTTCCGTGTATGTCTTCCTTTGTCCTTTCTGTGTCTATTCCCCATTTCCAGCTTTTCTTTATCAATACACTTCTTCTACTTTAATAACTTTACATTCATATTTTTCATTTTATACCTACCTTATCTCCAACCTATCTTTATAAAATATTGATTTCTAATTCTTTATTATTCTTTATATATTAATAATATGAGAAATTAAAAAAAAGAGAACATTTTAATTTTACTTCTTCTCTAATCACAAATGATTTTAATACTATTTTTTATAAATAGTGTTGGTAGAACTGTGTTGCCACATTGGTAAAAATGATGCTTCCGTTGGCAACACGTGTTGAGAGGGGTAAATTGGGGCTTGAAATGCAACAAAAAAATATTCCACGCGAGTGGTCTCCCTGTTTGTGCCATAAGGTTTTATGAGCTTCTGTGTCAAGTGTAATTATCATGTTTTGAGGACTAGACCACGATGTAGCTACATGTGGAATTAAAAAATAAATTTATAACCAGCCGTTTATTGGCTGGATGTAGCAAGTTGATGATTTTAATCGTTTTACATGTGAATTAGCTATGAAGCTTATTGTGGGGGAATGTTGCGTGGTGTCTGGTGAATAAATGTTTATGATGTGATTTTCAAGTAGTGTTTTTATGCTGCGTTTTACTACCCGTTCTCGGCTTATAGGCCTATGTACTAATTATTTTTTAGCTATTAGGGATGAGAAAGGTTGAATTTAAAAGAAGTGTTACCACATTTGCATGGATGGAGAGTGGAAAACCATTTCATAAAAAAATAATCCTCGTTCAGACCACCGTAATTGAACCCCAATCCCCATGTAATTGGCAGTCTATTCTATTGTTTCGATGATTATACCAAGCAGCCACCAGAGCGGGTAAGTAGTTTTTTAAATGAAAATTTTCTTCTCTCTCATTAAAAAAAGTGTAAAATATAAAATTCAAAAAATGTATAAGCTAGAAACGATACAAGTTATTAACATAATTAATATATGAGGCATAAATTGAAAACCTAAGGCTGGTAATGAAAAAATTGTAGCGGTGGTAGTGGTCTAATACTTGACTATTGCAATACATCGTACTGCCAATGACGGGTATATCGAGTTTATAATCCATGTCAGGTGTACAGGAAGCGCTTATATTTTCCTAAACGAGTTTTACTTTCTCTATGCAAATGAGAGTACAGTTCCTCTAAACTCAACCTTACCCATCAATAACAAATAAGTGACCAGCACATGTGTGTATGACCCAAAATGGTCCTAAGACGTGGTGCTAAGAACATGTTATAATAAAAGATTATTCGATACATTTCCCACCTAAAACCAAAATCTAAAATAAATTGCTGTTATATTGTGAAATCGAGCATGGGTTCCCTTTGTGGACAGGAAACTGGACTACTGTGGTAGGAAATAGTTAGCTACAGGGATTAGTATATAATGTGTAACAATATATTAACTTTTACTATTGTTTTGAGAAAGTGGTTTTTAGATTTTAAATTTCAAATTTTTTCATCAAAGAACTACCACATATTTGGTATTTATAGGGTGGGGATGTTGTGACTATAAAGTTCTCATCGTAGAGTGTAGTATAATAAAGAGATCTTTATTTCAAATTAATCTTTATCTATAAAATGTAATTCTAAATAAATTATTTAGTATTAATTTCAATTTAGTTTAACATAAACTTATTCATAAATATAAACTAATCATAATCCAAAAAGCTTGTATAGTAAAAACTACTTTTATAAAATCACCATCCTTCTTAGTTTGATTGATATTAGTTCAGCTTTATTCATCAAGTGTGTTTACAAAGTATAATAAATTAGTTCATATTTGTACAGCTTTAAGATGTTACTATTTCCTATTGGGTAACCTAAGGTCGTAGATAATGTATTTGAATCCTTATCAAAGATAGGTGAAATTTAAAGTTCTGCACTTTTATTCTCACTGAACCAGTCATAGGTTTTCTGTAAGTTATGTAAAACTTGACGATTTTTATTATTATTTAAATTTGTGAAGTACGCTACTCTAAAGTTATTGTAGGTTGCCAAATATTTAGGATTACTATCATATGAATACATACACACTCTGCTTTTCCACAAAAGCCAATACAAACTTACGCCATAGCTTAATATACGTTCGTTGGACACCTGTGATCTCATTAGATCGACGAGCCAGAATAATTTTTAAATTGCAATAAGTAGTTTACAATTGCCTTGCACGAGCCAGTGGGGAAGTGAGTCAAATATGTCAAATCTCCTCTTATCCTATTATATGAAATGGAATCCTCGCCGGTTGTTAAAAGGGGATCGTTGCCAAGTGGTGTGCGTAAACACTATCCCCTCCCCCTAAAAAAATTAGGGCACAGTTATTTTAAATTGTGTCTTCATATTACTTACCTGATTAGTGTAAATATGAAGGTAAACTGAGCGGGGAAAAGGCCTGATGCTTGCAAAACAAACACACACACACACATTATTAACTAAACAGCATCTAAATTATAAGCTTTCAAGCTGTAAATCACGAGCCGATATTTAGTTGATCTTGAAAATACTTTAAAATGTGATAGTTTTGTAATTGTATTTGAAAATAGTAAATCATGGGAAAGTGGAAAAGGTAATAATATATTAAAAAATTCCCTCCTCCTCCGTTAAAGGTTATGTGGGTCGCGAAAGCTTGTCGTTCTTATAATTGGGTTGGGGCTCTAAAAAAAAAAGTTTTGGTGGCAGTAGTATAATTCATAAATGTGTTGACCAAATATGTTATATTAACGAAGATATTAAACAACTGACGTTTACATACTTAAAGGAAACGAAAGATAAAACTATGATATAAGGGAAAGTGTACAATTGGTCTTCCAGCGTATATTTTCTTCCCGGTTGTGAGTGAAGATATCGATTTCTTCTTGATAGCAGGCTCACTATTCAAACCCCTTAAGGCCCAAGCTTTTAGTCATTCTTTTGTTGTTTCGCCTATGATGTTTTTTTCCCCCAAGTTTAAATTAGTGAAAGAAAACAAGTTTTTTTTGTTTGTTTTTTGCCAATGCGGTGCCTTCCCTAAGGCTGTCCTCTGTAGAAGAATAGAAACTGTGTGCGAAGCAATTACCATTGACGCTTGGAGGCTAACAAGTGTCACCCTTTTACAAAGAAAGTTGGAGGGGGGTGGGGTGTGAGGGGAATTTTGGTGTGTGTGTGTAGGTTAGGGGGAGTAAATTTGGTGTGCTTTAGGGCACACACATTGGTGGAAGAAGCTGGGGTAGGTAATAAAAGAGGGATTTATGTAAAAACACAAGGGAATATCTTGGTTTCATAAATAACAAGATGGGTGAATGGTTTGTGGTCAGGATGATAACGCGCTTGTAAAGTTATATTAAGAAAGTGAATAGGGTGCATTTATTAAAAAATATTAATGTTATTGATTTTAATCAATTGGTTTATGTTGATATCTCACTTAAATAATTAACTAACCCACTTCGGTGGCTAAATAATCTAAGGTGCTACTCTCATCATAGGCCAGACTGCTGAAGACGGGGAGATCTTGGTTTGATCTCGGTCGTTTGTACAGAGGTTGGTTTTACTCTCTTCTTCCACCCAAATACACGTAAACTTCCTCTAAAATGTAACCTCCCTTATTTCTAACACAAGAGAGTAATTAGTACATAGGCTTATAACCCGAACAGGTTGAATGACGTGGTGCAAAAAAAAAAAATTAAATAGTAATTAGAAAAATACAATAGTGATTATTTTATAGCGTGCTTCCTATTAGAATATGGAATAAGTTTATCTTAAAAAAATACACTTTCGATTTTTTAGTAGGAATTAGTTTGAATTAATATAAGAGTATTAACTTGTTGAGCCCAATTTCATAAAGTAACTAATCACCCACTTCAGTGGCCGAATAGTCCAAGGCATCACTTTCGTGTTACACTAACTTGCTCATACGGGGCGAGATCAGAGTTTGAATCCCAGTTGGGTTTACGAATGGTAGTTTTCCTAAATGTTTTCTCACTCTACTTCCATGAAAATGCTAGAAAATTGCCTCTGAAATGCTTCTGTTCTAATCCCTATCCCATTAGAGTATGTATTATATATTTTAACAACCTGAACAGCTAGTAAGACCCTGGCCTTTAAGTAGGGATGTGAAAAAATTATAGATACTCTACTAATATCGATATTTTCCTTTCGATACTAACAGTTTTTACTCGATACTTTTTTTCCGATACTTTTACTGATATTAGTACTCACACTCCGGTATCGGATCAGTATAGAAAGAAACATCTGATTTGTCATCTTCACTCATGTTGGGATTAAATGTTTACTAGGATGGACTGTGTAGGAAAAACAAACGACACAGTTTCTCGATTCTCATTCGTTTTCTGCATGACAATCAAGAAGCAACTCTAGCATTCAATCTCTTTTAGCTCATCATAATTCAAAGCTGTTCATCATTATAAATTAATTATAATTTTCATAGGTGACCTAGCGGTCTAGAGGTAAGGTGTCAGACTTCTGTGCTGGGGGTCCGGGTTTCAATCCTTGGTCCTAGCACAGATTTATCTGATTACCAAACCCTTCCTTCACCTCTTACAAGACTTGTATTAATCACAACTTGTGAATGTGTGGTAATGCCAGGCCTCCACCGTGGTTCGGATCTCACGTTAAACTGTAGGTCCTCCATTTAATCTCACAATCACCCTACCATTAGATACTATCGTAAGTGCATATAACCCGAACGTAAGACGCGGTGTTAATAATAATAATATTATTAATAATATAATTTTCAGTATTTAAATACATATGAAAATACAATTATGATGCAAATTTGAAATTATTATTATTAGATTAAAAAAATTATTAAGGTAAAAAATTTCGATACCGATACTTACTGTTATCGATACTTTTCCTTCGATACAAGTATGGTATCGGTATTTTTCTTCCAATACCTCATCCCTGGGCCTATGGAACATGAAGTTATGGATTCCATAATGTACAGTAAGTTAGACATTCAACCCTACTATGAGACCCAATCTCTTGAAAAGTAATATCAAAGTCTTTGAGTACCAAGGATGTCTTGTTTCTTAAGATTTCCTTACTGAAATTGTGTGTACAGACCTGTCATCTTCTGTACGTACCATACCGTCCACACGACCAACTCACCTCTTCCTACGCGCCTAGATTAACCTTCATATATTTGGGTATGCATACACACCATGATTCTTATTATAAGTCATACTTCATTCTCCCTTCTATTCATCTTGTTTTAGACACAAATATCTTAATCAGGATATTTAAACATTTATATAAAATTTTTTAGGAAATTATTAAAAAAATATTTCTGTATTTTATGCAAATAATATCAAATATAAATAAAGGAGGTGATATTTTTATAATTTTAAATAAAAGTATAAATAAAATATATCTGGTTTTTTATTGGGTGTGTATAATATATTTTTGATTGAGACCAATAGTTTAGAAAAAAAATTGGTAATTTGAAGCCTTTTAACTGTGAATATTTCCCCCATGGGATCACCCCTATATAATTAAAACGTTACACATGTGCGTAATTAAATACTATGAAATTTAATATAGTAATAACAAAACATTGACGACCGAAACAATAAAGCACTATGTTCAATTTTGGTGATGAGGGGTGCATGATAGGTGGGGGGGGGTTAGTGAGGGGGAGGTGGTTGGTTTATTGGGAGGGGGGTGGATAGTGAAGTGAAGGTGGGTGCTTGCATGAGTGAGCATCGCAGACCCAACCAACCAGAATATTAAACCAAAGCTATTTATTAGAATGAGCGAGCCAACCACATGTTATTAAATGTTGGCTATTAAGTTACCTAATTACGCTCGACGTGTATTATTAATTTATAGCTTGGTGCGCTGCATTGATACCACGGTGTCCAATAACATTGCTAAAAAAAATCTAAGTTCAAGCCCCAAGCTAGTACAATGTCAAAACAAATTTTTTTTTTCACCATAGTTTAATGTGTATATCTAATACGTCATTTACTCTACTGTTGACAGTAGGTTGAGTGTTTTACGTTAAACATTCGGGTTTTTAACGACCTAATCGCCCATACCAGTGGGCACGCTGTCGATAAGATGCGTTATTTCAGTTTGGATTAACGGTGACAAGAAGGAAATGGTTCGAATACTGGCCAAGGTGAGATGGAGGTGGTTTTTCAAAATCATGTCCCCCACTTTCCCTTAACTAAAATACGTGGCTATTTCCTCTACGTTCTACATCCCTAACACACAAGACTCGCCTTTACGCGTAAAACTCCGGGTGGTGAGACGTAGGGGTTAAAAAATAAATTATGGATCCAATTTTCACTGGCTTCATGATGAGAGAACCAGGGTTAATACCATGTGGAGATACAAAGTTTACCGTAAGAATGACGCCTGAGATCATGCGGGCACTAAAAAGGGTCACGTGAAAATAAAATGGGGATGTATCAAGTGGAAAACAATTCCCTTTCGCCCAGCTAAGTTTTTAGACCAACCTCCCTATCAAAGGTTTGAGTCTAATGGATTAAGCTCAATCGGCTTTCTCTTCCGGGATTAAAACAATAGTTATTTAGGAACAGATTTTTTTCTCTCCATTTTTCATCAACTCGTATCTGTTCAGGTTATCACAAATGTCGAAAGATTACGTATAAGATTCATCCTTCTTCATTAGACTAATAATCATATATTATATAAGCCTATATCATATATATATAATATATTATTACTATTATAATTAGGAAGGACGAATCTTGTAGGTAGTTTTCACATTTTCGTCGTGGGAGAGTGGGAAGCCATTACGAAAATTCCAGCTTCAGTACACCAGACCACCATTCAAACTCCGATCTCCCAGACAACAGCAAACCAGTCTAACATGAGAATTATGCCTTAGACCATTGGGCCACTGAAGTGGGTCATAATAAATGAACCACTAAATTTTTAAAATACAAAACTACATTGCAAGATACTTATTTTATTTCAAATAAGAAATACATTCTAAGTAATTTACATAAAAATTTTAAAAAAATAAAAAATAATTTGTATTAATTATACATTTCAAATGATATTATGATAGAGGCTCAGCATCTCATGCCAATATTTTTAATTGTTATTTACAAGTATTCATTTTTGTCCAACTTAATGTGTTGCTAATCAGAGGTAGATCGTTTTAGCTTCCACAAGACTCGCAGAAACCACTAGTGATTGACGAATTAAATAAGGTCACGTGACAAGCATGATTTAACAATAGAGAGGATATGTGTGTGTGAAAGGCCTAATAAAAGTTAAGTAAATTCAATGAACATCTAATTAGAGAAGTTGCCAGGGAATATTTTACTGCCTATTTTATTATTATTAAAATCTATGTTTTGGCTAATTTAATTGTGTGTTGTTTGCTAAAAACGTTATTTCAATAAATATATTTTGATTGTTTTATTAATTTTACATGTACGAAAGTGAGAGATGGTGTTCATTAGAAAACTAACATTTTTTTATAAATGAATAAACAAGTTAGAAGAGTTTAGTTAATGTTTTCTATTCATAAGTTTCTGAAAATAAGTCGGAGTATAAAAAAAAAGTACGGAACCCCGCACGAACTTTCTCGCTCTATTTTTAGAAATGGAGATATTTACTCAAAATTCAAAGTATAATATACAATAGCAAACCCGAGAACAAATTGTGCTAGACATACGTAAAACATTTTTTATTAATGGTTTTAAATTTCATAATTTTATATTTAAAGAATTAATCTTCATTTGTATATTTGAATCAATACAAAATATCGATATTGGGGTCCCCAAGGGTCAACACTTCGTATTAAAATTTTGACTTCTGGTTAAAATTTTCATCATTTTACTAGGGGATATCTTATGGTTATTGCATTGGTATTAAATTTCTCTTTTATAAATGTTGACCAATTAAATAGATAATTATTGACTTAAGTCTAAAATGAGAAAGATAGAATCGTTAATGCCAATATTCAGAAAATAGAATTTTTCTCTTTTCATCCTTTAGTAAACTGCTATTAATTTTAGGGTTAGACAGATGGCGTTACAAAAACACTTTTTAGGGTTCGGGGGGTCATGAGACGTTGACATCCATAAAAATTTCAGGTTAGATTTTTTTTTGCGATCGCAATACTTTACCTTTAGTGTTCGAAAAGTTAAATATATTTGCGTGTAACCTGAAATATTGGTTTTATACAAATTTGTTTCGAATAAAATATTTGTATTATAAATAGATCTACATATTTACAATGATAAATAATTTAATATCTCAATTAGTTTCGGAAATATGATAAAAAAAAATATGAGAACTTACGAATCAGACCGGAGCCCTTATCATTTTGCCAAGATTTTGAGGGTAGCCATTTTGTTTAGAATGTTATGAAACGAAATTTAATTTAAAATAGTTTGAGCCGATTTTAAGAAAATTGACATTTCTCTTTTTGCCTCTCAGTAAACTACCCTTAATTTTAGGGCTATATATCCAATTACAAAAATACTTCGAGGAAACCCTATGTAAATTCTAGATATCAAGTTTTAGATCGATCGGTAAAATAGTTTAGGCTCTAGTTGGAGGTACAGACAGACAGACGGAAATTCAAAAACAACTTTTTCGGATTCAGGGAGTCATGAAACGTCAAAATTCATCAAAATCTCAAGTTCAATTTTTTTGAGGATCACAATACTTTCTCTACCTGTAAAAGAGCGAGAAAGTAAAAATTGGCATGTTTAAATGAAGAATTTCCCACCCCAATTATCCATTTAGGCTATACGATAGGACTTAACTTTTTATGGTAAAGGTAGAAATTTACAGGAAATGTAGCCTCATTTACTTGTGGGTACAGTGGGGGAACATTAAGTAATAAACCATAAATATTTGGAATGATTTCTCTGTACCATGCAATCCAGTTTAGTACGAGTTACGCGTTATACTATGTGACATTATTTTAATGTAAATATAAAAATGTTATGATACATTTTTGTATATTTATTTTGTTTAAAAACATATATATACATATTTTGATAATACAATTCGTTTCATTAATGCTGTCTGTTAAAACAATATCTAAGTAGCTAAAAAACTTATGGCTACATTTTTTGTTTTTAGTGAAATATTTTTAAGGCATCGGCATGCATTAATAAGGCTTTAAAAAATTTATAAAATAAAAACATCTTGATCTATCATTATTTAACAGATACTGTATTAATTTCAATTTTCTTAGTACTATTTTTTAATCTATTTAAAATTTGAATATTCTAATTTTTAAAATATACTCTTCATGTGCTTAAGCTCTTAAAAATGTGTAAATAATTTTTTTAATACGTATACACTTTTTCCAATAGTAAATCATAGCTTCATATTGATTTTAAAAATAACAAGAAATACACTAACATATTATTTTAACTTCCACTGAATTATTGAAAACAAAATTAAATACTTTCCACACCAACGCACTATAAAATCATCTTATTTTCTGTATCTGTTAAAAGGCTAAAATATAGCACAATATTTCCGTCTCTATGGTCCCAAAATTAATACAAATGTTACTTCTAGTACCTTGAAGAAAATAGAATAGAGCCCAGAACATGAAACACAACAAAAAATTTACCACTAACCTGCCAACGATAGCACCACCAAAGCAGACACTAAAAATAAAATAAAAATTGAACTTACCAAACCTATTTTTGTTGAGCTATGTAAAGCAGGTCAGAAAGAAAATATCGATAACGCTTTTTGTTTCACCATTTTTCACAGACTGTTTTGAAGCATTTTTTATTTTATTTTTATACATCAGAAACCTTTTTATTTTTTGAATTGTTCTTTGGAGTGTGGCGTATTGTAAATATGTCAGAAGAGCGGTGTTTGCTTAGAGCACAATGAAGGGCACTTATTCTCTCATACTTTTTTTTTTGTTTCAAATATTTCTTTTTACACTTATTTCACTTTTTTTCCTTCTCTTCAACCACCATAATTAATATCGGTATATATTATTTATAAACATTCGATTATCCGTTTTTGGAGTATCCGTTTTTCTTAGTATAAATATGCACGATTCTTCAAGAGAAAATCTTTTGCAATACGTTAAGTCAGAAATTAATACAAGATATCTTGATAGTATTTATTATTATTAATAATAGTAATAATAATCATAATCATCATAATAATATTAGGTGTTTTGTCTTATAAGTCAATTTCTTTTGTCAGTGAACTTAGAACGCCAATGTGCCCTGTCCTATGCCTCCTTAAGCTCACAGAATTTTCTTCTTTCATTTAAGACAACGAATATATAGATATTCATGTAAGTTTATGTAAAGTTCGTATGCCAACATGAAAGGAAATGTTTCTTATACAATTAACTCATGTTTTTAATCACGTGTGCCTTCTCCTGTACCAATTAACCCGTAAAACCGGGAGTTTGACGTATATTTCTGCTAATATAGCTAATATTTCATTTTACTTACCTACTCAGTTATTTCTACTTACTTCGTCCTTGTTTTTCAAAAGTTTATTTTATACTTATGTCTCCTTCTCATTTTTATCTTTATTTATCTTCTCTTTGGTTAAAATAAAAGTAATACAAAACACATCTCAAGATTTGATGGTCACTACGTAAAAGCTTTACCATCGGCTGGTCGAAAACACTTTTTAATTTTTGTTCTTTTAAATATTCCCCCCCCCTTTTTTTTTTCAAAACTGTTTTTATATTCAAATACAACATTGGATGTTATGGTGAGGTCTTTTGGTGACTCTAAAAATAAATGAATGGTAATTAGAAATCTTTTAGAAATGCTTTACTTTTTTAAGGGGTAAAATATATAACATACCATGATATTTTATTTTAAAAAATTGAATGGGTTAGTTAGAAACTTAATAACATGAAATAAAATTAGCATTTATATGTTCCTTAATTTTCTAAGATAGTAACAATAATGGTTACACTTGTTTTTTACGTATAGGTTAAAAAAAAGGTGGTTAGCGACTTAGTAGAATATGGAGAGTATGAAGGAAGGTGATTCAACAGAGGTCTACAAAAGCATTCCCAAAAATTAAATGAGTTAAAACGGAGGGGAAACCTATTGAACAGAATGTGAGTAAATTCTTTCCTCTGGATAAAAATCATGTCCTTTAGTTTGGTCAGAACTCCTTATAAAGCAGAGTAAAATAAAGTCTTAACCTATTTAAATCAGGGATAGATAAAGTCGAGATCATATTCAGCTAATACCGTATCAAACTTTATAACAAAATATTAAGTTTTTTAACATATTTTGAACAAGGTATAAAACCAGTTCAGAAAAATGTCCCAGTCAGGCTAGAATAGGATCAGACCAAGAAATATTAAATATTTACAACCGAATCAGAATTAGGTAACCAGTGGTTTAAAATTCAAACCCCTAGGCTTCTGAGTTATTACCAAATTACGCTTAGAAGGTGCATAGAAACGAGCTAGTTTACTAACTCGCTTTAATGGTCACATGGTCTAAGGAAACTCTCTCACATAGGGTTGGACTGCCAATTTCAGAGATATGGGGTTTAAATACCAGTCGGGTGTAATGGGTACCCACCATTAGACCTAAAGTAATTTGGCCAAAGGTGTGTGCTAAATTGCTTTAGGCCAACTGGCTTTAGGCCTGCTGCAGCCTCCCAAGTGTAATTAGGGTGGTTTTTCCCTCAGTGGTTTTTCTGATCGGATGCGAAAATTCAGGTACACTTTCTCACTACTCAAGCTTCCTCATCTATAGCACGTTAAAGCAATTTTCTCAAATATTTACAAAATTAATGGATATAAATACGCGGTAATTAAAACCGGGAATGGAGGTGAATGTTCACACCGGAAGTATGGGTGTGAACCTAAATGTGCCAACGGAAGCACTGACTGGGTAGATTCTAGCAGTCCTTCGCTGGTAAGGATCAGAGTATGTGGCAATGACGTACCCGTTACCGCAAAGGTCCAACAGATTTTCATCAATGCCAGCACCTTTCATCAAGGGGTGTCGCGGGAAAAAACATTCGACTGAATTCTCGTTGTATTCTGAAAACCAGTAAAAGCGCTACCCGCACGTTGAGAATTTGTACGAGTCCATGAAAGTTGAAGGGCTGAGATAAAACTCAGACCTCTCGTTGATGCACGGCGAGTCGATCGAGAGGTTTTATGATGAGCCTGAAGGGTTCGAGACCGTATAACTCTGCCAAAGGAGGA
Organism: Timema bartmani; assembly: GCA_902151455.1. Taxonomy (NCBI): domain Eukaryota; kingdom Metazoa; phylum Arthropoda; class Insecta; order Phasmatodea; family Timematidae; genus Timema; species Timema bartmani. The sequence goes on along the minus strand of CABFWB010001911.1, from coordinate 89,178 downwards.
AGGCTGGCAATGCCAAGAAGCTACTGGGGTCAACCCTGACAATTTAGGTGGTGCCTCTGTTGGTGGAAAATCGAGTAGAGGTTGCCCGGGCTAATGCGTTCCCAAGTCGGACCAAGCTGGGAAGTGGTGGAAACCTAAGGGTAACAACCCAAGCCACTCCCTACGCCTGGTTCTTGGCTGACCCACAAGTTCAAGGGGAAATCTCGCCCATTATCGTGTGTGATGTGGAGGACTACTACAAAATGGTAAGGTCATTTGTATCGAGCTTCAAGAGCCGATGGAGGTTGTAAGGTAACCAGGAGATCGTGTATTACCTTAGTGTGAGTCAGAGGGTGCTTACTGTACCCTTCAAACGCTTCTGCCTAGTCTTGGGGTCTAGCACTGGTCCTATGAGCTGGGAAAGGAGCAGCTGGTCAGGGCTGTGGTCAAGGGAGCTTTGACCAACATCAAGACAGATGATCTCCAGGAAGAACTAAAACCAAAGCCACTGGGGAAATCTTTCGTCGATAAGTTGTTGGGGAGGCCAACCCCTCCCCTATGCCAAGGCTCCCGCTAAGGCCGCAGTCCCCGAACCAGCCCCGGTTGTCCCCTCTTCTCTCTGATCAAGGAACTTCCCGAGAGCGCCCATATTTATGAAAATCCGTGCACCCCTTTCCCCATTCCTATTACCCCCCTCCTGCGGCCTCTCACCCCCTAATTTCTCTTTCCTCCTAGATTCCCCTCCTTCCGTAAACACCAACCTAGATGATTACTGTCAAGCTCAAAACCTGTATTGAGCTGCTCAAAGAGATACCTGGGCTGGATCCTTGGGACTTTTCATTGAGTCTCTTGATGAAGGACCAGGCTTCTCCAAGGAGTAAGAGTGCCCACCTGGTCATGGAGCACATACTCCTCTATCTGGGCTCTCATGTTAGCAAACCAAAATGGAGAACCAGCGGTGTTGGAACTCGCTGTCACACTCCAGAATGCTAACTATGATATGAGGAAATAGAATGAGTTCTAAAGTTTCCTAGCTAGGCATTGTGTTGATGTAATGCTGTTGGGAGAAACCTTTTTGAACCCTGAAACGTCCTGGTCCGAAAGGACCTCGACCATGACGCTATTTCACTTTATTCCCTCCAACACATGGAAGCATCGGCTATCAAACTGGTGAACTTTATCAGCCCAGCACGTCTCATCTACATCTACTTCCCTCTCCAGCATCCTTTTAACCGGGCCGCTGGAGCGGACATGGAAGCGTTGCTACAAGGCACCACGTCTGTTTTAATCGTTGGTGACTTAAGCGCAAAGCACTCTTTATGGGTCCCTAGGATTATGAATGCTTTTGGTGGTTTGTTCCACTACACCAATGATTAACACGAGCTGGTAGCCTCCAGCCCTTTCACCCCTACTCGCTTCTCTTACACTCCCTTGCATACCCTTTGACACCTGGACTTCATTGGCTTCGTTGTCGACAGAGGGATCAGATGTCGATTGGTTTTGAAATCAATATCAGAGCTGGACTCAGATCTCAAACCCGTTTTTGTGAGCCAATTACGTGTTGATGCCTTCATCGAACTCCTTGAATAAAACTGACTTGCGGTGCAATGATTAGGAAAGCTTCTCAAAAGTGTAGTGAGAGGCTGGGACCCACCTCTACCTTTAAATGGCACTAAAAATGAATCACTCTACGGAGTTTATATCTTCTATAATCAAGGTAGCGCTCGTATATTTGACGTGGAGGGACCATCTTAAGAGGGCAGCACAGGCTTCCTTGCCAGATTATATACCCAGGTACCTCTAGGAGAAAAATGGGCTGAGGAATACTCAAATGACCCCGTAGACAAGACTAACTGGAACCGCAAAATCCATGCGGTTCGTGAGTTGTTCCAAGAACACTGAAACAGTGTCTAGGTGGGAGGACAAGATTGAGAGCCTGTGCGTACAAGATAAGTATTTATGGTAGATGGCAGATGATGAGGAACTTAATGCAGGTCCCCACACCAAGGCCACAAATCATCCGACGGAATGGGGCGGCAACTCTGACCAAAAAAGGTCAATGGTCTTGCGGAGCACTTGAAGGGGTAATATGTAACAAATACAGCCTGTAAGACCCGGTGTACTAAGTGCATGTGGATGTGGTCATCGATGTGGTCTCATACTGACCCTTATATGATCCCTAATCCATAAAAGACACACAAATGTCTTGGGCTCCAGCCACTCTGAGACTAAACAAAACCTCCGGACCAGGCGGTATAAAAAAAACCCTGTCTTGAGAAAACTACACTTGAGGCGATTAACTTTCTCGTCGAGTTATTCTACGCCTTTCCTCTCCTAAATCATTTCTTTGAGCTCTGTAAACACACCAACGTCCACTATTTTCACAAACCAGATAAGTATCTGACTATTTAACTTCATCTTACCGACTGCTCAGCTTGCTTGATTATTTGTGGAAGTTTCTTGAGAGAATTTTATCGACGAAAAATGTTTGCGAGGGCACAGTGGTGGAAGATAAGTTCGACTTTGGGCCAGATACGCGGCGTTCCACCAGCTTGTCCACCCGGTCAAGTATTTTACGAGGAACTTAAACATCAACAGACTGACTGGTACTGTTTTCCTTGACGTGGCAAAAGCCTTCATCTGAGTCTGGCACAAAGGACTCCTTAACTCCTTTCCTAAGACCGTCCCTTTTACCTAGTCAAGGTTGTAGAAACTTATCTTCCCTACCATACCTTCTCCATAACCTTGATGAACTCCACATCCCAAGTCAGAAGCATCTGAAATGAACTGTCCCAGGCTTCCCTCTTGGGCCCTCTCCTTTTCAATATGTATGTGAATGACATTCCAAAATCTCCAGACACTCGATTGGCCTTGTATGCGGACGACACGGTTCTAGTTGCGGGGTCGTGGAGTGAGTTTCTGGGGGAGAGAAGATTCCAAACTTACCTACCTAGTTGGAGGGGTGGCTGACCACCTGGTAGACGTGTATAAACGTGGAGAAGAGCACGGCAATGCTCTTCACATGGAAGATAAACTTTTACAGGCCGGCTCCTCTCTGGCCATTCGAGACCAGATCTGATGGACGAATAGTTCAAAGTACCTAGGATCTACCCTGGACACACGCAACTTACCTGGAGACTACATATTACTGGATGACCTACCAAGGCAAGGGCTGGGGTGCCTAGGCTCACTGCAAAACAGACATAGTACCCTGTTCACGAGGATTGGACTGACACTATACTAGCAGCTACTAAGGCCGATTATTGATTTTGCGTGTCTCACTCTAGGCCACTTGGCGGGCACTTGGAGATGCCTACCATCAAAGACAACTTCCGGAAGCTTGCACAGGCCTTCTACAGTCTTCCCAGTGCCATCAATCCTAATATCGTGGGGCTTGGTAACTACGTCATCGACACTAATAGGTGTCACCAACCTTATGAAGCCCTACTCGGGTAAGCGAGACTTGTAGAATGTGGTCAGTGGGAAGCTCTCACCCATTCCCCCATATAGTAGTGTCTCCACGCGAAACTATTAAAACCCAAATCTTGTTTGCAATCTCATTTCCCCAGACTAATTAAAATAAGTTGTGTTCCATTGATTCAGTAACTTTCGTGAAGTGCGACAATCCGCTCCTATAGTTCAGTCAAGAAAATGGTGTGACCATTTGATCGCTATATGATTTAATTTGCCCTCGTGATCCCTCACAGGGACCATTAGAAAATGCCAATATGCATCTGTTTCTGTGTTTTAACAGAACTGAGCTCTAATGTGTTCGTAGAACCACTAGAGAGACAAGTTTAACTTTCTGTCCACCCTCCATTTGAAGGGGAGATAGATCCGATGTCAATTGTGAGGCAATTAGCTAGTCTGAGGGACAACTGATTATTTATATAGTGGGTTCGGTCCTGCCAGTTACTAGCTTTGTGTACTGATAATTAATGGCGGCTGGATGTGAGGAGAATATTGATGCTGAAAGGGGGAACGAATTTCATTACCGCTTCATCTTCCATTACGAAAGCAACTGAAAAAACTAATAATAAAAATTCAATAGACTTAAAATAAACATTTAATTTATATTTTGAAACTTCCTCAATCCTCAGGCAATGTTCGTTAAAACGTCCATATAATTTTGTGGATTCAGAAATCATAAAGCTATTGTTAAAAAATATTGGTAGTGTTTTAAGACTTTTATTATTATAAGTTATAGCTTATATGTGAATTTTCACTAAAATATACATTACTAACAAATTGGTAATACAAATTGCTTTTTTATGTTAAGTAAAAGTTATGTATAGCTCACTTTTCATAGTATTGGCCTTATCTGGCAGCTATTCAGCTACTCTATTTACATTTTTATGTATTGATATGTCAAATAATGTGATCTACAGATGTCGCTTTTATTAGATACTATCGGTATCTATAAAATAAGATAAGTAATGTAGTAGAATGATAGCGAGGTTGAATAAAAAAATGTATTTATGGTTTAAAATGCTATTCTTATGAAAATTTGAACTAAGCTATAAGAAAAACTGAGCTTCACGTAACAGTCAAGCTGTTTAGGGGGTTGTACTCACGTAGCTCTATTTTACTCAACTCTCAGGCCACCTACCCATTAGTCAAAACAATGCCAACATAGAAAAAAAAATTTTTTTTTTGTTCGATGATCAAGAAAAAATGTCCAAATAGGAAATGTACATTATTTATAAAATGGAACGTCTCCACACACCAAAACTTGGTTTAGAGAGATTTTGGTTTCCCGGTCACTGGACAACTGTCTAACGAAGTCCGCCTGTGTAATATTCGAAGGTAGCGTTTGAAGAACAAAACAATCTGCGCCTGCGCAATGTACCCATGTTGTATACGTTTGTGAAGAGTCGTGTAGTAAATTCTTATTTTGTTTAAATGGTATAACAAATTAGTAGGAATGTTTTGTTTTATCAATTTCTTGTATTTTCTGATGATGATATTCCAAAGCTTCGAATACTAATAAATAGTATGAGGCAGTTGTCTGAAACAATTAGTTCCATACTAATTGTTATGGCCAGTGGGTAATCAACAATAGATTATGGCGATATTAACCTTTGTCCCACATAGGTGATGCAAGGTCTTAAATAGTAATCTCGCAATAGACTGCATTACCAATGACGGGGAAGCTGGGGTTCAAATCCTGGTCTAGTGCAGTGAGGGATGACTTTTACTAAAACTCTACGCAAACGATAGTACATTTCCTCTTAATTGTACCTTTATTATTACCCAATAGTGCTAACTTAGATATTTCAAGATCATAGCAAGACGCTCAAGGAAAAAAAGTGGTAATAACAAAGGTTTTAAGCAGATGCATGCATCGGGAAGGGATGAGTACGGTTTTAAGAGGAAATGTAGCCTATTTGCGTTAACTTTGAGCAAGGATGGACTAAGAAAAGTGATATATCACATCTCTCAAAACCACACTTAGATCCCACAGCTAAGATTCGAACCTGGAACTCCTCACAAATGGTAATCCGGTTTGTTACTATCTTGGTGCCCTATTCTAGTGTTTTCTACGTCTGGTCATCAGACCACTGGTGGTCCGCCGTATCCCGGGAAATTTAGTAATAATTATGACATAAATAATGTAACTGCTCAAGCAGTATTTTGTTTTTGTTTTGTCAACCTAATTTCATTGTGTCGTACACACATTGATGAAGCAATACTATAGTGTTGATAGCTAAACACCGAATTACAAAACTACAATGCGTCAATTTAGCTCATTGCCATCTAAGACCTTTATACGAGCATGTGTAAATATGTAAATAATTACTACTTGGAAAGCCCTTCTCTCGTAGATTGGTCCGATGTATATATAACAAATTAAGGAGAAGGAGCCCCTCACCCGATAAAAAATAGATTGACCCGTCGATGCAAAAAGGGGCAAGAAAGCAAGTTCAGCTATCGTATTGAGGATGTAACGCCGAATATTTGAATAACGTTTAGCTGAGGATAACATGACTTGACGTACGAATAAGTGAAATTATTTCTAATAACTTTTATAGCTCTAAAATAAAAAAGGGTATTTAAAAAAAATGTAAGACTGTAAACTACGTTTACCCCGAAAGTTAGCAAGATTATCATGATTCATCCCACTGTGGTATAATACCGATCTGGGCAACTCTGTTGCCAATCGCCGAAAACTGTGAATCGGCCATTAACGAGTGGCGAATTTGAGTTTGCCGGTTCTAACAGTAAAAGAAACTTTTTTCCTAACGGCGTGTGCTGTTCGTAGCTTGATATTTACTGGAATCGTTGGAAGAATCCTGCATGTTCATTTTGACTTATGATATTCAGCCAATATTTTTGCAATTTTATCACACCAATGGATTGTAAAATGTTCCAGTAAATTGTCTTACATATTCAATCTGAACAATTTTCATCATTTGCATTTGAGGGGGTTGTAAATGAGTTGTCAAAGTTAACATGTTTTAAGTAACTAGTTCAAACAGTTTGTGTGTGGTATTAAATGCTCGATAGAGATGTATAGCTTCTCAATATTTCCATGGAGAGGTGAATTTCACTTCTTATTCGTCACGCCTGTAGCTACATTAAAATACAAGTTGTAGAGCTTAAGAGGTCACAGTGTAATACATACTGTTAAAATTGCAACCTCTCTGGATAAACGGAGTGTACATTAGGTTGTATAATGTCACTCAACAACATTATCTTGCATATCCATACAATTATCTAATGATTAATGACGACTTAATCTAAGGGCTAGGGATAAGGAGAGCTATTTTAGTTCAAGTCCAGTCACATTATCTTGGATATGGGATTATAAAATCACAGTAATGAATAACTCGAGGAAAGACTTCTTCAGTGCACCTGGCCGAAATTAGAAACGCAACCGTATAAACTCACACATTAGATTTATATAACCATGAACTATATATAATGAACTTAAATCAATTTAAAGTAATAAGCAAACATATTTTTACTGCCAGTTCATGGTAGGTGAAGTGATTATGATTGTTTTGTATCAAACATAATGCCAAAACTAATGTATACATACATACATAAATAGTAAAAACGTTTTTTCACATAGTTCTACTGTCTGTCTGGACTTGACTATAGAAGAAAGAATTAGTAGATATCTCACTTTCCTGTAGGGGACACATAGAATTATGTAAAGACAGTATATACACGCAGCCGGGATTTGAACCCTAATAGCACTGGAAAACCAGATTAGATGAGTGACATTTAAACCACTCGACCACTAACACGGGTTCGAAGAGTAAAGAACTCCCCATAGGCAAGAAAGGGTAAGTATCTCTCATTTAATTTCTGCAAGCCCATTCCTAGAAATTTATCAAATTTCTCTTCAGGCTTGGAAGACTCGAAGACAATTACTCTTGATCAGTGGTAATCATGAGACAATTGAAAGTGTACGACGATAAGGGAAATCTTGTCTAGAACAAAAAAAAATGAGGGGGAGGGGAGTGATAAAATGACTTCACGTAACTCATTTAAGAAGAATTGAGTGTCCACGAATGGTGAAGATATGGGGTGGGTTTGGTGCTGGGGGTTGGTTGAGTTGGGGTAAAAAAATGGAAGGGTGTTGACAAAGTAACTGCCTGACAGCGACAAATGTGCCTCTAAAAAACCCTGCTAAACTGGAGAACGTTGATCTTCCTGGAAAGTGAATTAAAATTTAGCTTATAAATACATTTTTTTAACAATATTTTTAACCATGATATTACTAAAACATCTGATGAATGGATTAAAATATTTACCCTAAGTTGCGCAAGGGGTTTTATATGTTTAATCTTTTACTTTTATACTTTTTTCTTTAACTAAGTGACCATAAGATTGTTCAAATCTACTTAACTATAACATTATGTTTGCTAAATTTGGTAACTAATATATTAATTAATAAATAATTATTATTTCAAAACCTTTAATATGTAAACCAAAAATAGTTTGTGGGAAAATATCTCAATCTCTGGATGAATTCGTGTTATACAGTCGTGTGTATCATACTATGAATCCTATTGGGTGACAATTTGAATGATTTGTCTGAATATTAATTCCAGTACAAAAAAAATAACGAAATCTAAAAGTGAAGAAATAAAACTATTTTTAGCTAGGCCTACAATTCGAAAAAAAGTATATATAATAATCATTATTGTAAAACATCAATGTGAATGAGTACACTTTAAAAAATAGATCAGGCCTATAACCATAAAAGCAACGCTCAATTCAAATATAGTTTTTTGTAGGTATATCAAATTCCCACTTACTTTATTAATCATTTTAGCAATGCGTTTTACCACCTTTTAAGGTTATACGCTTCTGTAATAATTACATTAATTGGTTAAGGATTAAGAGCGATTAATTTAGAGGACACGCCCCCGAATTTTCGTTGAGGGATAGTGGAATACCATTTAGGAAAAAACACCCTCAGTGCATCCGAATGGGATCGAACCCCGAGCTCCCAGTTTTTGGAAGTCTAGTCCAACGCGAGATTAGCGCGTTAGACAACGCGGCCACCGAAGCGGGTCTATTAGATTATTAAAATGACTTCAAGAAGGTGCAGAATCTATATTAATAGCAATGTAAGTGGTTAAAATATCTAAGTTCCTTTTTATTATTTGAGACACTACCCAGATTACCATTTCAAAACCAAATAGAGAAATCTTTGAAAAAGGAATTATTTTCAAAATCAAACATCAGTAGGGATCAAGCTTCAACTAAGATACAGACTTTGCTATATACCCAGGGATATATGGGTGCGGACCAAATTTAGGGCTCGGGAATAAGATATTAATACACTCTTTTTATGAAGAAATGTATTGGCAGTCATTTCTAGTAGCTTGCCTACTGATCTACAACTTGTTTTTATATCCAGCTAGGACCTTGAAAAAAAGCTAAAATAAACCAATATAATCATTTTTTTGTAAATTAGCTATGTTTCTGGATTTAATAAAGTTTAAATAATTAATAAATCCTATTTAAATCTAATAGTGTTATCATGTTTTTGCCCCAACCTCATCAGTAAGATAATTTTTTTTTAATTTGGAGGCAAATTAAACTTTAATATTTATCATTATCTCGCAGTCAGAATTCTTCTCTATTAGACTACAATACCTTCTATATATGAGAGAGTTAAAAATATATACATATGAATGTATTTTTTTAAATATCATTGTTTATTCTTGCACCAGAGGCTAAGAAGATCATATACTGTGTTATAGGCCTTCTTGCTAGTAAATGTGAAATGAAGTCTAAAGTGAAACAGCGCCAAGTGTGGGCAATATTACAGACACAAAAGGGTGAGAAAGAAATATAGCAAACGAGAAGAAATGAGAACCTCAATTGGTTTTGAGAGAGTGCAGTACTAGAGTCCCTAATTTACAGCGTGCTTGGCCCAAGTTAAGTGTATCTGTAGTACGAAAAAAGCTTTAAGGGGGTGACTATTCTTCAGGTAAAGGGGGATAGAAAAACCAGTTTCTTTTTTCTCTATAGATCACACCACTGATATACCTATAACTAATCTATTATGCTTATTTTTTCCACAAACTAGAAACAAAATATCAGCGTGTCGTAAAGCTAAGTAACATATTTCTCGTGTTTAACTAATATACACTTATTAAGCAGCCTTACATATCATTATACTTATCTTAACAGAGAGGAAATTCCATCAGTCATTAATAGGACTACAAAGAAATATATGTTATTGAGAGAAAGAGGAAATACCAGTAAATAGCCCAGCTAGTTTAAAATAAGCTTTACAAATGTTCATGAACTAGGTTAATACCCAACCCTATCATTAGAAGTTCTATATAGTTAATGTATGAAAAGACAGAACCAACAGACGCCTAGAGAATTTTAAGGTATCGAACTAACTATAGGTTTTCTAGCCTTAAAATTATTTCCAGCCTGGCTGACTAGAATATTAATTGATATAAATAATAAACGATTAAATGTTTTACTATTTTATTTTTGGTGCTATTCATCTCATTGCATTTTGAAATCAATAGAAATTTATATTAATTAATATTAAGACAAAGTTGGTCATGCAGAGGGTGACCTTTGAGAAATTAAACCAGCATTCATATTAAAGGAGGGTTGAAAACAATACATTTAAAAACACATCTGGATCACTCTGAGATAAGTTTCTCAAACTATAAAATCAGGGTTTATCAGGCTAGTGCTGAGCTAGCTCTCTATAAGTAAAATTTTCAAAAATTAAATAAATCAGTTTATTTGTTTACAACTAAACGATAAACATTGAATATTGAAATTGATTCACTATAAATGGTTTGGATACTATTTCAATAAGTAGAGTAGAAACCATCAACTAAATTACTAACATTTAAGAAGCACAATCTACTAGAAATAGTGGCATAAGTGATATGGTTTAGAAAAAATAACACTTCTTTTTTTCTCCTGCAAAGGTAATATCTCCCTTTATATGTCTGAGGTGGTACTAAACCAACTGTATCATTCAAATGGTTCGTTTATTTATTTAATTTATTAAATCCACATTTTCTGAATTGATTAATGATATAACCATTCGACTTATGAATTCAACTTTATTGAAGAACCAAAAAACCACCTAGTCTCCCAGCCATTGATTTATCACTGTAAATAGAGGAGTCCCCAATTTCCCAAAAGATATTTTTTTAGAAAATGCTAGGAATCGAACCAGATACTCTTAGTTCCCAAAGCAAATGTGCTTTTTACCTAGCTAAGTGGTCGTACTGTTCAAAGCGTATTAGCAACGAATTGGCTAATGATGTGGATTGTTAAAGAATGACGTAAACTATAAAATCGAGTATTAATTTTAATATGCATTATTACTTTAAGAAAGTAGGCCTTTCATAAAATACAGTAGCCTAAGAAATTTAAAGAGATTTTAAACTAAGAGACCTTAAAAAATTCCCATTTTAAATTAATCACGTAGTTTTACTATCGAGATTATTAAAGACTGTCTGAGTAAGAACAATATAATTTCCTTATTTTACAATATAGTTGGAAATACAAAAGAACATTAAAATGAAATATTCTTTTGAGGTTCTGCACGTGGGTGCAAGAGCTGTAAATGTCCACGTGTTAGCTCAGCAAGACTATAAACATGTGTGTGATATATACGCGAACTTTGAAAAAACGGAGGAAGGAAAGGGAATGGAAGGGAGTGTTTTTGAAAATTACTGAGAGACGCTCAACACGCAATTCAAAGCTCGTAAAAAAACCACGCACGTTTCCGTCTGGACAACGACTCAGGATCGTTCTTTTATAGATGACTTAATTGCTCTCTTTGCATCACTCGGACATGAAGCTCCCTAGCTATTTGACTATACAGGGTGTGTTCCCAGGTTAAACAACTAAACTTTGGAAAGTGGTGGTGGATCAGAAAAAGTCAATGTATTTCGGAGTTTTGCTAGTTTTCGCTTTATTTTCGCGCAGGCAGCAAAAAACAAACAAAATAAAAACAGATTTTTCTGCAGAGTTGCTTGGCAATGGCTTAATAATAGTTTTCTTGGGAGATGGATCGGTCGTGCTAGATATATGACTCTGCCTCTGCGTTCACCTGCTTTAACGCCATTAGATTTTTTTATTGAGGAGCTCTCAAGCAAGAAGTGTATGAAGTGCCTGTTAATGACCTACATTCATTACGACAAAGGATAACTCAAGCATGCGAAGAAACAAAAGTCACACAATGTCGGTCAGCCACTCGTTCTGTCATTGATAGGTGCAATGTTTCTCTCCGGGGTTTGAACAAAATAAATAAATAAAATATTCTATTTAATACCTACCTACCTACTTTGTTTTCATTTGTATTTGCTGTTCGGAGAATTTCTAGTTTTAGCCTTATTTTCCCGCAAAGTACATTTTTGAGTTAGTTTTTTAATCCACTACCACTTCCCAAAGTATAGCCATTTAACCCGGGAACATCCTGTATAACTCTTTAGAAAAGTATAAAAATAAAACATCTGTTTTTTTTATGATAGCGTTGTTTATATTATCACATTTTTAATTATTTTCAAAATTTTCAATGGCTGTTTAGAAATTCAATTTGCTATGCAATGAAATCTAATTTCTACTTTTTGAAACTAATTTCACGTGGAAACAATATATACCATTTGATTACTTGTTATGTGAATAACTATTTTATGTTGCTAATTGAATTTTTTATGGTAGTTCAGTTATAAGATTGGCTCATGAAAATAATTTTGTCTACACATTGTAATATTAATGATGGTATATTTGGCTATTGTTTAATTCACATGTACAACTCTGACTACGCTGGAATGCTTGATTAAATTTACATATTACCTTCAGACAACATAGCTATTTCTAATTTGTTAAATATATTCGTGAAATATCTAAGTATTACTATATATTTAGATTTTATTAACGCTCACTATGTTGAGACATTATTTTACGGACATGAAATTACAATCTAGTGACAAAACTCAAGTTTATATATTTAATAGTCTGTACTAATTTAGGGTAATAGTTTCCCCTTGTTACACTTTATAAGGTAGTCCCGGGTATTTACAATTTTTTTTGCAACCTGTGAGTTTATATTCTTTAAAGTACTGTGCCATGAAGATAAACCTATATAATATATAGTCACTTGATTTGTCTCATAGAAATGAAGTAAATATAAATATATATATCATTTGTCTCATTGGTTCCCCTTTAAAACATTTCTTTCTATAATTTATTTTGAAAAATGTATCTCATATATTTATTAAATAAATACTACTTCTAACATATTCTAAACCGTTAATTAGTCATCAAACCACCAACAATTAATAGAATTTAACACTACAGCATTTTAGGGAATAGTAAAGGATATATAAATATTGATTCTTTTTATCAATAACTAAACACTTTCTTACTGAAAAAATGTACCTTTGATCTAGACAAAGAAACGTCAAGGAAATAAGCTGAGATTTTTATTTAAAGGGCGGTATCCAATCTTTAGTGAAAATATTTTAGTTATATTTAGTAAAATAATCTGCACTATAGGGAAATAATACAAAATTTACATAGTCAAGTCAAGTTGCTGCCTTATATTTTATAAACATCTTAATATATATAATTCTTCTGTACGTGTGTATGTCACTGAACTCCTCCTAAACGGCTGGACCGATTTTGATAAATTTTTGTGTGTGTTTGAGTGGGTCCGTGGATGGTTTGGATTCACAATTGAAGCCGGTAAGTGTCTCTGCAATCGAGTTCTAGGATTTTTTTTTATTTTTTAGGGATTTTTTTGGGGAATTTTTTTATTAGATTTTTTGCATATCAGACCGTGTAACCTCAAAATTTCACCTCCCCCCCACCCCCCACCCCAATATTTATAATAATTAATATAATATTAATAATTGACCGTTTAAAAAAAATCATAAATTCATCAATAATTGACCGTTAAAACCTTCTGAAAAGTTCATGAATAATTGAACTTCTGAGAATAATTCATAGCTATGTTTGTTTTTTGATACAGCTGATATTTGTGGAGTTGTGGGCGAAATGCCAAAAATGAAAAGATGTTTTATTTTGTATGTTGTCTTGACAAACACTGAATTTGTAATATTTGTGTTACTCAATAATTGGAGTTCATTGTGAATTTGTAATTGTGATGATCACATAATATTTGTTTTACTATCGAAATCAATTTTGCCACCCAAACGAAAAGCCAACGTTGGGGCAGGACAACGTCTGTCGGGTCCGCTAGTTAATTTATAAGTTATTTCATATACCATAAATTCCTAGCCACAGTTTAGAGAAATGGGACAGGTTTTAAAAAGTTTGTATTTCTAATCACAATGGCAGACAGGGATTCATGCCTTTAAATTTGGACTTTGAAGGATACAGTTTTTTCTAAATTTACATAGTTTTTTAAAGTTTATTTACTTGGAATTAAATATTTAACACATGGCTAAGAATTATCAAGGCTTCATAAAACATTGATAGTCTAATTTAATACGGACTAGAATTTTAAAACTCACGTCAGCCGGTGGCTCGGCGTGCACGATGCAAGCAAGCTGAGCCTCGTATCCTTCCCCTGAATGCACCCAGCTTCTCTCGACCTCGATCTCAGGAGGATCTGAAAATAGAGAAAGATTGCGTAAGTTATAAGTGAGAGAATGACATGCTACATAATTTAATTATTTATATTGACGCCTTTCAACTGTCCGTTAAAAATGATACCTGGACACGGGAATTGAAGCCAGGACCTTTGGCTTGGTACGCCAATGCTCTTTGCAGTGAGCTATCTAGGAGTCTTTCCTTGCTCAGGGTAATTCTTCACTCATATTTTAAGGCAGAGTCTGTGATGGCCGTGGGATATCATCAGCAATATATTAACGTGTGTTTTGTTCAGCAGAAAAGGCAGTATCTATCGATCACAAGATTTTATAAAACTATTTGAAGATAGTCTTGCTTCAAGTCAAGTTATCTGAAGTTATAACTTTGGATTGATATCAATTCCGATAAAATTACTAGCAATGTTAGTTTTATTATGTATCCTGTCTTTCAATAGACCTGTTTCCTTCTCAAAAAAAAAGTTCCCAGGTATGTCTATAAGAATGTTACATTTTTTTAGGTCCTAAAACTTAATTTTTTTGTTTTTTTTTATCATCCATCAGTTGTATTTCTCGGTTTACTGGTTCTTTTACTCCATTCACTTTGCTTTTTATAAGATCCCTTGATAAAGTCATTCTTCTCATAGCATGCGTGACCCATTCACTTGGCCTTCCTTTTAAAAATCAACTAAATAATGTTTTCATAGAGGATTCCTAAAACTTCTTGTTTAGTCCATTCTATAGTCTCAATTCTAGTAATATAAGTTAGTAAAACTCATCAATTGTGAACATAGAACATATTTTGATATCTTTTCTAAGCCTTCCTTGATACCAAAATCCTACAATAAACACACACACTCACGCGATACGTTCTACCCCTTTTCTTAGCTTTAAATATCCCCCCTCCTTATGTTCTCGCTAACTCCTTCTTAAGCCCCCTTTCTCCAAGTCATCTCTAGGGAGTTCCCCTGTCATCCACCTTATACACAGCATGTTGAAAGTGTTGACTTACAAGCTTTGCAAGTTTACCCCTTGTATTATACAATGTTTATTCTTGGCTTCGAAAGGTTAATATGGTATTCCCACAGCGCATGCGTGTTCGCGTTTCATGGTCGGTGGTTTTCTGGTCCAAAACACACCGAAACACTAGTGTCTATTATTATTATGAGAGGAGCTTTCTGTGCTTCACGGTCGGATGGAAGTAATTAACTAGAGGGAAACAAGTACGCATTCTATCTGAGACTATGCCTTTTGTCTATGAGCGTGTTGATTTGAAAACAGACCCCGTGGTATAGTGGTCAAAGCCTCTGGTTGCTGGCCTATTGGTTCCTCGTTCAATTCCTGGCTAATATCAGGGGATTTTTCTCGAAAGAAGCATAATTCCCATGGTCAATTGGTTAATTATTAGGTTTAACTTAGTTTAAGCATTGGCTTCACTACCATCATCCTATTATCTCATCGGTATATGTGAAAATCCTCCGTGAAAAAGATGTACGATTAGTACATCCGGACATCCCCTTGGGCAACGGTACATTTGTACTGGCTAATCTTACCATAAACTGAGCCAAAGATTGATGTAGCCTAGACACGCCATTAATTAATTTGAAGGAATACGTACTGAAAGCGCACCGGCCGAATTTGTGGACCTGCCTTGGAGTATATCAGGAGCGTGATGGGTTGGTGCATCAAAAACTTCCTATTGTTTAGTGTGTCTGAGCTCCATATGACAACACAGCTTGTTGGCATCGAACTAGTCTAACCTAACATACCACCAAATAATGAAAGGCTATCACCGTTAGCCAATTATATTTTGAAGAGTTACATTCAAATTGCTAACTCATTCCCGTCATCACTGTTGGCACAGGATGTTTGCTATATTGCAACGTCATCCAGTTATGGTTTTGGTCCCGATGCGCTTCTGATTGGTATCTTCCCGCACTGTTGGTATGAGGTTAAACTCTCTTGTGCGCTTTTAATTCTATCCAGATCTGAAGCTAAGACTACACAACCTGAGAATCCTGAATTAACCCCACGTGTTAGTTCTTAGCGACGTTGATTACTTGGTGATTTAGAAGATATTTTGCAAATCGGGTTGCATCTTAACACACCTATATTCGCTAATCACTATTATACTTAGAAAACAATAGAAAAATAGAAAAAAAAATAGAAAAAATGAGCAGTTCACACTCAGAGGCTTTTTGTTTTTCTACTGAGAACTTCCCCTCTTTCTCTAACGAATACAACACTCACTCTACTATTTGCGACTAAACAGCACTGACTTACATTAAAAATTAATTCTGTTCCTGTTACATATTCTAGATAGACATATGCGTCCATAGAATTTTGTAGTAAGTTATATGATAAATAATATAATGTGGAAGGAAGCATTTTAGTTGTAATATACCCGCATTTTCTTGGAAGGAGAGGGGGGAAATCATTTAGGGAAAATTACCCTCAGTAGATCTGACCAGGATTCTAACCTCGATCTCCCCGTTATCAGCAGGCCAGACTATCATGAGCGTGACGCCTTAGACCGTTCGAACTCTGAAGCTGGTATCATATTATTAATCCAGATTTCTTTGTTCTCAATTGAAGAATAAATAAAACCTCATCCTGATGGCGACTTTTGGTTTGAGCTTGGTTGTGTATCTGAAGTCAACCCCGGTTAATCGGCCGTGATACGGGCTCTTAAATAGTTTTATGGTTTTTTTAATTAATCTCTAGAAATTACAGTTTCTGAAGGAAGGACTAACGGTGTTTTTTTATTTGGATTTAGGACTAGATACATCCCCACTCAATCTAATCAGAATGCTATATTTTGGAATAGTGTTAAATTGATTTAACTCAAAGTATTGTTTTTTGTATTAAAACTAACTATATTAGTTGCCTGTACACCTAATATAAAAGCATTACAAGTAAAATATCTCAAGGGCACTAAATAGGGATTGAACAATGGTACCTCGAGTAGAATAAATCATGCAAACAGTTACATTAACATGTCCTGTCAGTCGCTCGATACATTAATTGTATATGCAAGCGTATGCTTTGTCAAGTCTCTACATGAACAATACGTTCCTTGAACGATTTATTGATTCTTACGAGACAATATTACTTCAAAATTTGAATAGATTATGTAGTCATTAAATTAAAGTTGGTATTCAAAATGTTTACTTTGAAGGTAAAATATTTCATTAGAATAACTAGATTTTATTGTTAGTGACGCGAGGATTAAGGTTAGAGTTGATTGGGGAATCATTCTCGACAAATTTTGAAAAACTTATTTTTTCCTTCCTTCCTCGTGATAGCAGGGAAGTAATTTCTTTGAAACACCCCCCCTTAAACTCACCCCTTTGGACTAAGTCTTTAATTACCTTGACATTAAGCACATATAATTAAAAATATAGCATGATATGGCCATAAATATATTTTTAAATGCTGTGTTTTGACATCTCTCTTGTCAGAGTATGACTAGAGAACAAATTACATAAGGTTTACTAAACAAAAAAAAGTAGGCTTTTATAATTAGGTTTACTAAACAAAAAAAGTAGGCTTTTATAATTTTAAGTTATTTAAAAAAACTCCTCTAATGAGAAGTGTTATCTGGCCACTATGTGATAGATTTAGCGATATAATTACGTAGGAAATTACTCAAATATGTATAACCCATACTTTCTTTACACGAGATCAGATCTATTTTCAGAGTGTACCACTAGTTACATGGCAGTGACGTGTCTTGGGGTAGGACCTTTTAGATACAATTCCTCCCCTCTAGTTTTATACCCGGCTAATAAAGTCACTTCCTCATTAAAATCGTGCCGTCGTGGAACGTGTAATTAATCAGCTTGTATTATGCCCCGCCCGCTTGTCTGAGGCTACGACCGCGTGACACGCGAGGGCCTCATTGCAACCCTCCTTCCAAGCTGCTTTCACTTGTCTGATTACAGGCTGGGGGGGGCTCTTTTAGCGGACCTGTTTTACGCTACGTATTGAAAGAGCACAGGACGAATTTGTGTACCTATTTTGGAGTTTATCAGTGGCGCACAAAGCATAAGATTCAAAAGCTCACCATGGTTTCTAATCTATGATCCCCATGTGGCAATACCGTAAGAAATGTAAATGTTTCAGAGACTAAAAAGGATTTTGAGTTTCTTGAATAAACCAATATCAACCTAAACTAGCCTAACCCCTAATGTAAAAAGTAAGGGCTCTGTCACCTGTACTTCTTATTCCTATAATTATTTTAAAGAAAATAGGAGGTTGCTTACAGTACACGGTTGCAATGTTGCCACGTTATGCGGTTGTAGTTTTCCTGTGCGCTTTTTATATCGATATCTTCGTGCTCTTTTGATATAAGCTTTCTCCTTCTTGTGTTTTACGCCATTGATGTTCTCCACCCACTTGGCTGGAGGGGAAGTTACCATGCTCATTTCGTGATTTGGGTTATCCTTGCACTTCGGGGCGGGATCCATTTAGAGGATTCGGGTATCTATAGCAGCTATACATTGAGTTTCCCCTGAAAGGTAGCAGTCAATCTTAAAAGATATGCTATAGAGGCAAATTTCTAGTTAATCTTGCCATATTTCAGAGAAAATAGTTTGTAGACTTCGCTTAGCATGAAAAGAAGCAAACTTAATCTGACGGATTGCAGTGTATTCACACGTTTTACCAAAAACTTTAGCGAAGAACTCAAATATGGTCACGTTATGAGCTCTTAGCCAATCACAAGAAAGTAACGCTAATTATAAAGGTCGTTCTGCACTTGTAGATATAATCTCAGCTTTGGCCACACTTCTTCACACAATCGAGGCGGAAGAAACAATCAATGTGCATGTGCTTGAACAAACTCAACTTGTGCAAGGCGCCTTTACAGCAATACCCAAGCAGACAGATGCGTCTAGTGTTGGGAAATGATTTTAAAAAAACCCAGCAATGTGTCGTTCTTGTTTTATATTGATTTGTTTCACTAAAAAAGTAATAAGACAAAATCCATCGTAATAATGATACAAAAAATTTGTTTATCCACTAGAAAATTAAAAATATCAATAACCTGATGTTTAGTTAGTTTTGCAGACATCACTGGTCAACATACATTTCTTCTAGCGCGTGAGTTGCTGCGCCACTTTAGCAAATTCTAATCCAAATTTTCAGTGAACGTGTGAATCAATCTTTACATTACAGTGCAGCTTATAAGTTATAATAGGATTCGACCGCAATCGCTAGAGTTAAGAACGCTTACCTTTCAGTGTAAGCCGAGCTAACATCTGGAGTCAAGATATGTTTTTTCGTAACTGCAGCCTTAAACTTTAAAATTCAAAATAATCTCGAGCCTTCTCGGCCGGCTTGGCGCTTACGTCAAGCAGTACCGGAGAATTGCGATGCAACAGCTTTAAGGCGATACGTCTTGTACCCTTGAGCTGAGGAACATATGGCTACTACTACTACTATGAGGTAGGAATGAGGGAAAAATAATTTTGGAATGAATATACCCGAACTTGCTTGGAAGGAGGGTGGGAAACCATTAAGAGTAAATTACCCTCACTAGACCCGACCAGGATTCACATCCCGATCCCCCCGTCTTTATCAGGAACTTCTTAGTCACGTGGACCCTTTAACCAGGTAAGAGTTGATTCGCGGACCCTTCAATGTAGGATTAATTATATTAAAAAAATTATCAATTCATAGGGATGATTATTTTAATGTAAAAATAGTTAACTATGTATTTTTTGTTTTTACTGTAATATATTTGTTTACAAAAAGTAATAATTAATGAAAGGAATGTAACTTTTGGTTTGACTTTAAAATATCATTTAGATTTGGAGCAGTAATTTTGGTGCACCACAAAGAACAAAAAGGCACAATTAAGTATTTGGAAAATGGATAAAATTTGTCAGTGCTTTATATGAAAGTTCTTATTACTGGCTGATGAGAAAGTTAAAATAAATAAGACTTTTAAAATGAAGTGGCCAAGCTCACTTTCTCGCTGGGCATACATCTCTGTTGTGTTTAGTATTTACCAGTGATCTACCCTTTTATATAAAATGCGATAATATATACGAGAAAAAAGTTATGTAATAGATTCCCTGGTCGAAATTCGCGGAAATGACCTTAAGAATCTCTGCTTTAGACTATTCGGCCACTGAAACGGGTTTGTGCTAATAGAATTAGTCGTTCATAAAACGCACGTTAAACAATTTAAATCACAATGCAATGATAAGTTGACGTATTCCGTGACAGATAGGAAGAAAGGCTTATAAATGTTTATGATATCCTGTAAATACTGCATTATTTATCAGATTTACAATTCAAATAAAAAATACGACTAACCATCCCTTACCCACTTCAAAGGCTGAATAGTCCAGTGCAGGAATGGGTAAACTACGGCTCTTGGCTCAAATACGGCCCGGCCCGCCAGTGTGTTAAACCTAGATCTCGTGATAAAATAATTCAAATGTGTTGCGTTGCTATGCTAATTTTTTAAAAAACCATGTCAAAATCAACATTTACAAACTTGCTAATATATGTCGGGGAAAAAATGGCAATGTTTCATATTCGTGCGATGTAACGTTTCCCGTCAAATGGAACTCTCTTCAGATATCTATCTAGCACGCCCGCTAAAGGTGGATTTTCTTATTGTGGTAGCATGCCCACAATAGTATGATACTTCCAGTGATGCTTGGACGTAAACATTGCCTACTTCATCCACTAGGGTGCTACAGAAAATCTAAAGGCGTGATGAACTATCTGTGACCTACGTCAGAACATGATCGGTGAGCTGTTGTTTAGGCAAATGAGACTAGTTTTGTGTCGGCTGTCTAGAGGTATGGTTTTGTCAGTGTGTGTTGGACTTTAACACTTGTGCTGGGAAGACCCTCTGTCTCCGTTGGGAGGATCTGGTGCTAAAATTTAGTGGCAGAGGTAAGGTAGACCTTTTAATGTTATTTAATTACTATAATATGTACTGTCTATTACAACTTTTAAAGTTGTTTTACTTTTCGTAATGTTTACAAATTTCAACAGTTCTAATGGGACTAAAATGAAATAGACCGGTCGTGCAGGATGAAAACCACGTTGCGTAAGAAAGTTTAATATAATAAATCCCTTTAATTTGATTGAATTAAGTGTTATTTATGATAATTTTCTATCTAAAAGGTGTTATTCTACTAATTTGTGTCCGTAATGGATATATTTTATGTGGCAATGTTTTGTGGAACAATATTTGATGTCAACAATTTGGATTATCGATTAGTTGTTACTATGGAGTATGATTAGATTGATCAATTATAATTCTCCGTAATTAGCACTGCATGTATGATAACTACATAACTCTCATAATATTTTATCTACATATCATATAGGGCTATTTTTAACTATTTATCTATATGTCAATTGTTATTGTATGAAGCGAGGGGTTGTAGTAATTATAATATTCTATTATAAATAATAAACTTTGCATTTGAAGGACAGGGCTGAGACCTACATGGGGTAATATTTGCTGATTGTTACCAAATTTTAAGTACTTAAATTCAGGGATTTGATGTTTAAGAGCTTCTATGGTGTGAATATCTTTTTTTTTCTCACCTGCCATAAGCTCTTATGTTAAAAAAACCTAAGCATATTAGTAGTTTACTGGTATAAAAAGAGATATTTTTGGAGATGTTATTTAGAATTTTGATTTAAATAATCTTGAGTCATAAAATTTCAGTGATATTTATAACTTTTAAATGTAATGATAATTTATTAAATATTTCTCCTTTGGGATAGTTCATTGTTTATCCTTGTCAGGTCTAGTTGTATTATGTAAAACTAAATACTTGGGGATTACCGGTTTTAAAAACATTCTGAATAGGATAGAGTACCCCGCACTATTATTTTGTGGGAAATTAAAGACCCTTTTATTCATTAGTATTATTTGATATCAAAGATAATAGTTGAGATGTTGTTGTAAATTCATTTTTACTAAACTTATTATATAATAAATTCTAGTAGCTTTAATTAAATCTGGTAACTGACTTTTATAAAGGGTTACATTTATTTTCGGAGCTATACTATTTACACACGGGGTTTGTAGGGTTTTTGACTCTGCGTCTGGGAGTCTGGAGTTTGTTACCCGGACTGTGTTCTGCCAACTACGGACCACATCCGTGGTACTTCAGTGGTTGCCTACACATGACTGGTGACCTGAGGCACTCACGAGTGAAGTTTTGCCGATTTGCATACCAACTTGAATACCCTTGAAGTTCCACTTGGAACGTATGGTCACGCGTGTTGCAAGACTCACAGAGACCAATAAGTGATACAGTAGATTTTTTTTTCTAAACCTAACTTCAAGGATGCCGGCATATTAAGATTGACTTTAGGTGGAACTATCCGAGGAAGTGACCGCTAGTGACTGTAGTCGAACCCATGTGACTCCTGTGCCTACTTTAAGGAGCGTTTAACTCTTAACTTTTATGTGCACATGAACCAGGTTCTTTCAGCGCAGTGGCCACTCGCAGCTCAAAATTTGTCTTTGGTATATCGTAACTTGTTGGTTAGCTATTAGGATTGAAATTATTATTATTATTATATTATTATTATATTATTATATTATTATATTATTATATTATTATATTATTATATTATTATTATTAAATTATTATTATTATTCTTGGGGATGATGGGTTATAGTGTTGATTTCGCAATTATTATTATTTTAGGCCTTCAGGCCAATGGAAATACCTTTCAACCAAAATATAGCATATCAACGTTAAATATTTCTTTAATTTTGAGTTATTCTTGTTAAATTTTAAGTTTTAAGTGAAAGCTCAATGAACTTTGCCGATGGCAAGACTTGTGTACCAGATCAATACTCATACCGTTTTGAAGTTGTTTAGAACTACTTTCATTTGTAATAAAATTTGAGTTTCCCTTGATTAATTTTGAACTTCCTTCTAATTACCTAAGGATTAGAACTTCCAATTTTATTAATCTATTGAGTGATTAAAGATGGATACTTATTAATGGGTGTGAGAATACCTTACCAGAGAAATAACCTTATTATACAATATAGTTATTCTGAAAATGCTTTTTTTGTGTGTGTACTCCTAGCTTATGAGTCATTTTCATTTTTGGGAATTATTATAGTAGCAATAGGGAAACATTTTCATTTTATGGATAAACTTTACTCCATATTGTTTATAAGCAGGTTTTGCAGATTCGATCATGGTAAACATATGAAGGCCTATGGGCTTAATATTTATTGGTGGTTTAAGTAAAGGGCTGAAATTTATCCTAGTCCGAACGGTCACTTATCATTCTGGGTCTGCCTTACTAGGGAGAGTGTTGATATTCAAAGTTATAACTTGCGAATGAACGAATTCCTCGTTATAGTTCAGTTTCGCTGCCGCCCAACAATCAAAACTCTCCTGGGTCGACCTTGACTTTAGTGTGACCATTGATTATCAAAAGCTCCATGAGCCCGCCCTTGTACATTACTGCATTTCTCGGGATTGTTATAGTGAACAAGTGTTTTTAACCAACAAAATTAAGGAAACTGATCTTGGAAACCATATTGTTGATAATATCGTGTGTTACAGTCCAAACGCGATTCCTGGACCAACTAGTTAGGACTAGGCCAAATTGATACATCCTGCAGCTTACAGGATAAACCGATATAGCCTGATGTTTTTAGGCACTACTAGTTTCCATTCTTGTTAACCAATACGATGAATCGACCCTGGACAGGTTTAATCATTCACAGTTCGCGCGCAAATGTTGTCAGCTAACCTAACCTAATCCTGGTTAGGCGTAATAAAGCTGTAGGCTATAATAATTAATCCTATGAGCTGGGTCTCAATTTCAGGATTAATTGATTTGGACTAGGCTAAACTAGTACATTCTTAGTTTCTAAGGATGTATCAATTCGGCCTAGTCCAGTCTAGTTTGTCTTGGAAATGGTTTTGGACGGTAACATATATTCTCTTGAGAATCACTTTCTCACAGACCCAGATTAACTGTTAATAAGCTTCCAGAATTTTTTTACACTAATCTCTTAGACCCATCACATACATTTTCTGAACAAACTTTAAAACATACTAGGCCACTAAGGGGTGCATGATTGTTATACATTATCAATGTATTTAAAATTATTCATTATTATTATACGTGTATTTATATTTTTTTTAAATGAAATATTAAGAAAAATTAATGAATACAAATATTTGGTCAACCAATTTTTTTCTTAATTTGACCCTCCTGTAAGTAAGTTTATACATCCATGGTCTAGGGTGTCAATTCCGTGTTAGACTGGTCTGATGAAGATGGAGATTAGGGCTCGAATCACAGATTAGGTGTGGTGCTGGTGTTTAAATGACCTTAAAACTTGATATTTTACTGAAACAAGGGCATAGCTTGTGGTTAAATAAAGTCCATATCTAAAGTTTAAAATTTGTTTACATCTAAAATTTTAAAAACTTTGGAAAATTGTTATGATTTTGTTCTAAATGGATACCTGGTGAGGGTTTAAATGATAAATAACACAACTTGTATTTCAGTGGAAATGCATATAAGCGTTAATTAACTATGGTAAGTTTTTGAAAATCCTAATATTTTTAAAATAGGTTCAACATAAAACATACAGTAATATGGTTTTTTTAAAACAATTTTTTCAAGTTAAGCTCAAATTTATTATCAATTGACAACTGGCTCAAAAAAACTTTAATCAATTTTGTATTTGAAGTGTATTTCAGATGAGTAAAAATATTAAGCTTGTTTTTCTCAGCTAAAGATTTTTAGTGATAGCATTTTTTTATTTATTTTTTTCCAAAATATATATTATGAAAGAGTATACGCGATTATGTAGTACTACTTTTATTTATTTGAAGTACACAGGCCTAAATGTATAAAATTCTTGCAAATATTCCATAAAATTCAGTTAGTGAAAATCTAGCTTTTATTGTATTTTTTTTTACTTAAGTTGGCAATGGGAAATACAAAATGTTTTTAGTTCCACAAGAAATATTTAAACAAATGATTTCTCTAACCTCTCATAATAATGTTACGGCTTTAGTCAACAATTTAACTATGTTGTAAAATGTATTATC
The DNA here is from genome assembly GCA_902151455.1 of Timema bartmani. Classification (NCBI taxonomy): domain Eukaryota; kingdom Metazoa; phylum Arthropoda; class Insecta; order Phasmatodea; family Timematidae; genus Timema; species Timema bartmani. Next base: position 64,052 of record CABFWB010001911.1, on the reverse strand, counting down.
TAAACAATGTTTTAGCCTCTACCCCTAATTTTGTATCACTTCATAGAATCACGTGAAATGAAACAGTCGCAGAACGTCACACTACATGACATCCCAACAGTGAAAGTCTTTATCAAAGTAGACTTGAATGAACACGTGGATTTTTTTTCCTCTCAGTAAAGGCGTAGTTTTGGAAACAATCTGGTTCGTGAAACTCATTGTAGAGACGATTCTATTGAAACTGGCAGTCTTAAAAGGGAAAGTTTGTAGATCTTAAAATGTCGGAACGTGTTGGGGAAGAATATTTTTTTTAATGATATGATGAAAAAATCAAATTAAATAAAACGAAAGAAGAAAAAAAATTTAGGTTTCATATAATATTGGTTTAAAGAAGATATATCTATATTAAATCAATTGGTTTTGTTGAAAGATCTCAAAACCTTTAATATTGTTTCCAGTAGACAATAAACGTTACGCTAGTTTATGGTATTTAATAAACTTATAGATTATAGGCCTATAGTAATGATATTACATGTCTAAGTGGGTTAAAGTATAAAATAAAAAATTTTTAGGCTTTTAATCTAAACTAATATTTTACATTGGAGTTTTATTTTTGTTGTATGCACAGCTTCTTGCTTGTCCCGCAAGTGAATGAAGTTATTAAGATTATGTATATTTGCTATTTATTATATTTGTTATATGTATCTGATCAGTAAGATAAATTATTCAATTTATTTATTAAGAAACTTAAAATTATCTATGAAAGAATTCCTGTATGTTCTAACGACCTTATCTAATCAAAAGTATTAAAGTAATTCTTAGTAAAAGTTTTCGTTGGAAATCTCAAAGTTTTTTAATATCCCTTTATTAATTTTTTTAATTAATATGATATAAATTTGGTAGTAAGAAACTCATATAGAAAATATAAAATGTTTATTTGTGTTAAAATTAATACCATTTTCCTATATTGTTGGAGCTATTTTGAATATTTTGATAATTTATAACATGAATGACAGCTTAACATATTACTTAACTTATGACTATTTGAAAGTATATCTAGTCACTTTTATATCTGTTGGATATGATCCTTCATATGAAAATCTGTTTACATACTTTTTTGTTAAAAACGGAAGATTTATAATATAATATTGAATCTTCCTTTTCACTTTATTTTATTTAAAAAAAATTTTTCCCCCCTCAATTCGATAGTTTAATTTTAAAACTTTAATATAGGTAGGTCTACTTGAACCTGTTAGTTACAATTAAGTAGTATAAATTTAGCTGTTATTTAAATATAGACATGAAATTGTTAGATTAATTATTTGCTTGGAGGAAATATAATTTTGAGACTGAGTTATATAGGAAGGTAGCTCGAAGTAGCTCATATAATATAAAGCACACCCCATGTTTGGGGAGATGTAATTCCTTGTCAGACACACCGTCCACAGGACTGTGTTACCAAATGCCGCCGCCAGGGATAAGCAGTGCCGTTGCTACTTTAGTGCCCTTAATGGTGGCAAGTTACTGCCTCGCTAACCTCTTATTCCGGCTCGTATCCCTCCACGCAGCCCTCTCTTTCTCCAAAAACCATCATCCCTCTACCCACCCAACTTCCCAATCCTTGGTTACTGGTTCGAGATCATTACCGCATCTTACCCAAGACTTTACCTTGACTCCAGGTCTTGCGGCGAAACTTTCCAGTGAGGGGATTCACCTATTCGCCAATTAGTGTGAATCAGTGAGGCCAACCGTGCAACTTAAAAGTACTAGGAAACTTTGGATCCAAGGCAGTAGACTAGAGGATAAAAGCGTTAAACGTAAACACTTCATCTTGTTTACGGGTATCATGACCGTGGAGCAACATGTACTTAGACGAGCTAAAAATAAACTTTAACCTCAAACTTGTTTTTGGCTTAGGTCTTAAGAGGAATGATTGCTTGAAAGTTCGTATAAAATGAAAATAAAACTATCTCCATATTTTATTTCATGTTATACCGTTGAGCTAAAGTTAGTCTAAATATAAGTGTTAGGAATGATAAAGGCTATTAATTAGTAGTAGTTTAGCCAAACTAATGTAAAACCTAATCGATAAATACAATTTTTAAAATAAAAAACCAATCATGCCAATAAATTTAAGCCTCAACCTCCCTGTGACAGATTATCACCGTAAACCAGTCACTGATTTGGTTGGGTGGTTTAAGTAATAAAGATAAAGATGATATAGAAATTCTGCGTACATATATTCAAAGTTGGTTAAATTAATATATCGTTTTATTGAATTAAGATATATGAATGAACAATATTTTTTTGTGATCTAAGTTAAAATCAATAGTTATCTTTTAAATAATTTTTGAATAATTTACTGCGAAAAAATACTCTTGCAAAGATACATTTCATTCACATTTTAGTTTGGCTTGTTTTATTCATAAATTTTTTTGATACAGCGTTATTACTACACGTTTTTTTAGTTACAGTCCAAAGGAATATATCTGAAAGCTATAAAACCTAATTGAGCTACTTTAATGTATTTATACGGGAAGGTTATGTCATCTACAACATTCACTTTTGATATGATCAATCCTATAAAGTAGCACCTTATTATGGCCAAATGCTACAAACTTTTTTTTTGGTTGCCAATATTTATATTATCTAAAAATTTTACAATGAAAATCGGGCTACAGTTAATTCTTTTTGATTCACACCTCCAATGAAACATCATCAACGTATTAAGCTAGCTTTGAAGGTCTGTCTGTCAGCCAAAACAAACCCTCTTGACAATGCAAATAACGGTCCTGCTTTCAGATACTTCCCACGTTACTCCTATCTGGTGCTACCTCAGGACTAGATCAGTAATTACATTCGCGTCAATTGCCACCGGTTGGCGACCCTGCTTGCTGCACTAACGAACACCTACCCTCAAACCTCCCCTTCTTCCCCCACCTCTCTCGCTCTAACTTTGACATGCGCAAGCTCCGAGCCAATTGACGTACCCCTGTAACTTCGCCAAGGTAATAAGGTTAAGTTTACTGTGTGGCCTTTATGGGCTATGTTGTTATGTTAGCACATTCACCCAAAGGTAATGAAAGTTCTGTGGGGGTCTTGGTGAGGGAGGGGTTGCGGGACAAGATAAGGTGAAGGGTTACACAAAGGGGGTTGGTCATTCTTAAAATCATCATGGTGGTTAATAGTAACTAGAGGATGAAGTCCACTACAGATAAGACCATGTTTATTTCCTGTTTGGCTGTGTACTGACTACTTTGACTATAAGCTCGTATTTTTCTGCACGGTGATGTCTTAGTTAATAAGATAGTGTATTTATAGGATGTAATATATACTAAATAAGGAGAGGCACCAGATGTATATTTAAAACTCGTGGCAATTTCTTTTACACAAATATTCCTAGAGCTCTACCTAAGAGGTCTTTGTATTTGGTAATTTTTTAATGAAAGCTTACAACCACAGAAAATGGGGGAACATAATTAAAAATTTTGAAAACTATTAAAACGGTAAGCTGTAAATTTAGAAATCTCAATTTTAAACCTATGTAGGATTTTGGTATTAAGAATCTTATTTGATGATCAATAAAGTTACTAAAGATTATTTAATATATTAATACGTCAAGTAATGTGATCTGTAGTTGTCCCTTTTGATATAAAATATAAATACCTACATAAAAACCCATTAATAACAAGGTTATATGTAATCATCGTTGACGTCTGACACCTTAACTCGATAGATAGCGTGTCTGACTTCTGATTTAAGGGTCCCGGAATAAAGTTCTATTCCCGGCATAGATGCATTATTTATCAATGGGGAAATGTTCGTTTCCCTTTTCAAATTGATGAATTAAAAATGTCTCGGGGCCTGGGTGGTGTGTTTATTTTATATTTAAGTTAGTTTGTAGGTCTTTGACGTAATCAGTGGCTTCAGAAAGTGCACTGTAGACACCTGACAATACTGATCGATGTTTAAAAAACTCGGTTGTAAATTGTCCCTATCATAGCTACGTCTTCCAAGGCTGATAATGGCATGAAATGTCGAAAGTTCTCTCATTAATGAAATGTATATCAAGGCACGGTAGACTAAATTTGACAATAGACCATTTATTTATTTTGGAATTTTTTTAAACTTTTTAAAAACTAATATATTGGTTTCAATTTTCTTAAATTTTACATGTCTTTAACAATTTTTTAAACTTTATGAACATTTTAATCAAGTGTTGACTTTTAACTTTATTTACTATTAGCAACAGCTTTATGTTTATAATTTTAACCATAGATAATTGTTATATTGTTTTAATATATATTATTAATTAATTCCTCATTTTAATATACATTTGTGTTTTAAATTCTAATAATTATTGTCAAATGTCAAGAAATTAAAAGTGCCTCAGAACAATAGATAAAGTATATTCTAAAATCAATAGTTCTCAGCTTAAATGAGACAAAGCAATAAACGTAGCGCCAACATACTACATACTATCTAGAGCCCATTTGCCACAAAAGTAGTTGGAGCTAACAGCAGCATAGGTATGTAAAAACTCTTTTAATGAGGCATAGTTAAAATCTGTTCAGCATAGGAATTGTTTTCTGAAAGGCCTTTTTCCCTACCAGAAAGCTACCATATAGTAGGATTTTGGTAGGAAAAAAGACCTTTCAGTTCAGAGAGTAACTCTTACCGTGAATGCAGTATAAAAACAAATTGTTTGTTGTGAACGCTTTGATAGCCAACAGTCCTACATTTAGTCTTGAAGATCATAATGGTTTGGCGAATGGATGGATACATGAGAGTAGATAATAACTGGATGCCCCTTAGCTACACTCGTACCGTAGATGGGGTATAGGTGTCCGATATTAAACTTATGAACATATATTGACGTACGTCCTATTCCATAAATTTTGATTTGACTTTTTTTTTTTTTCACAGTAGTTTGCGCCCTTGGCTTCACCCCGTTCTTTTGTCTATTAATTAACACGCAGCTTGAAGAAAGGAGAGTAACCGGTCTGTTTCACAAAGTAGAGGAGCTTTGTGGCAGCCTTCAAAGCTGTCAAAATAAACGGGGGGTGGGGAAGGGAGTGAGGAAGGTGGAGGGACGTGTATATAAAATAGATTGCTTTCCACCCATTCGTTATGTTCTCTTCCAATTAAAAAAAGGTTTTTTTTTTACTAAACGTGGGGTGCTTTGTAACGTTACTTACTATACTCTGCAAAAGAACATGACGTGAAAATGGAGCCTCATATAAGCACTCAAATAATGAGTGGCAAAACATGATTTTCAAACTATCAAAGGTTCATGGCTTTAAGACCTAATTATGTGAATACTACAAATTTTTGAAGGCATGTAGGCCTACATTGTGTGACTCAAATTTTGAGCTAGTTTAATATAATTTTTATATGTGTATTTAGCAAGGATTTTATAGATAGAGGGCTATACTAGTACTAGACGTACAACATAATGAATTCATTACACTCTCCATGGCGTCAGCCCACATTCGAGCCATAACCAACTTCTGCGGGTAGAGGGTGTCATGTGTTCAGCACAACGAATCCTTTGTCTATTTATATCAGTTTTCTAGACTGCAGCTGCTACTTTTTTTAAATTCAAGTAGCTTCTCATTTGTCCTAGGTTGAGTTTGACCCCGTTTCAGACCCAATGATTCACAGAAACTCTAAGAGCTAGGGATTGAACCCGGTACCTCTGGATCTGAAACCAGGAGATCCTACCATTAGACCACAAAGGTGGTCGAGTTCATTATTCCGTCTATTTAAACGTTAATTAATAGATTTCGTTAAAATTTATTATGTTTGTCACCCTCTCAATTAAGATTAAGGGGAAACACATTTCGATTTTAGTGAACTTCGAAAATGGTGAACCAGCTATCTCTGTCTAGAGTGGCTCACTAACTGCATAGTTTACTTTATATTAATATCTTCTTAAACCCTGTGACCACAAGTGCTTTTAAATTAATGTGATAACTGTTAAATATTTGGTGAAAGCTCAGGGTGTTCATTTGGATTCTAGAGCATATTTTTAAAATCAAATATCTCTCGCGCTACGCTTTAAACAATGTAACTACTGGGAAGTATATCTTTAAACTCTACTAACAAAGACATTTTAAACTTAAAATTGGATGTTCGGGGAAACTTAAGGGTATGCACCTCAAGACTTTTTTTTATTTTATTTATAGTTATATTGACCCTGACCACCTCTCCGGGTGAATAAAACCAAATATCATAGCAAGTGGAAACTTTCCATTACTTACGTTCTTAGGGTAGACTTATTTTTTGCAATTACATATATAGTGTGAGACTTAAGTAATTCAAATGCGTGATTGCCGTCTCAGATGGGTGCCAAACCAGAGACCACAAAAATCTAAAGTTTTCTATGATTTCTTTAGGAAACTAGTTTATTTGCACCTTAAGAAATTTTTAATGTAAAATATTTATATCTAGACTGCGTAAAAACAGAATTTGGTAATCAATGATAGGTCTAGAAACAAACTTTTAATACATTCTAAGGGAAAACTTGAGGGTGCACGAATAGGAAAATGGTAAATTATTTCTACATTACAATATTTAAAATTAATACGCTATAATTGGTTTTGGGAGTTAAAAAAAGTATTAAATTTAGTTAGATTTCTCTATATTCTGTTGAAAGCATTAGTGATTTTTTTTATTAACTTCACAAAGAAGAGATTTCAACCCTTAAACCACCCTCTTCACTAGCCGCTTAGCTAAACTGCTGAATACGGGTAGATCGGGGTTCAATTCTTGTCAGGAATACAGAGGGTGGTTTTTTTTTCTTCCTAAATGGTATTCCATTTTCGTTCCACGCAAATGCGGGTACACAAATCCTCTAGATTAAACTTTCTCAATTCCTAGCACATTAGTGTAATTTGTATATAGGCGTACAATCTGAAGCGGTAGTAACATGTGATGCTATACAAAAAAAAAACTTAAAACCAAATTAATGTATGAGCGCTAACTTGAGCCGGGTGACGCTGGGTTTTTGAAGATAGTTAATAATATATCCTAATGCCAGTGCGTTTTCCAACAGATAGGTCCCACTTATAGCTATAATTTATTGGGCTATATTATAATGAGGAATATAAAGAGTATGATAAACTATTATTTGTGGTACACATTTGAGAATCCTAAACCCTTCAGAGTCCAGTAGGCCTCTGTACACATTACACGAAAAAAACAATATGCAGGAAAAATACCTTTGATGTTAAATGTACATTCATACTAACCTTGTATCGGTTTCTTAATATCAACTGATAAACTTCCCTCGCTATCCCCTCTTAACACCCTCTCCTTCACCCCCCTTCCCCCACCCCTTTCCACTCTTCAAGACCCAACTAAGCGAAACGCTAACAGCTTGAAATGTAACTAAGGCGCATGCGTGTGTGCTTTACTTTACTCGCTAGATCGAATTCTTAACGGGGTTGGAAATTTTGGGGGGAGGGTGTAGGAAGTTAGGGGTGGTTGAGTGAGTGATCTGGGTTGTTGTAGGCAGAGGGTGGACGAGTTCCTCTGTATTTATCCACGCATCACGTGATCAACAGGTATTACTCATAGAGGGGGTAGACTTGTCAGGGAGCGTCGAAGGGTGAAATTTGAGTCCGGGTGTTTATAGAGAGCAGAATGAAAAAGGGCACTGCTGGTGGGCAAAGAGCTTGCTTAGTGTAAATGAAGGAAGATGCTCAGCGAAGTTAAATATAATGAGGGAAATTTGAATGTGCTTTCTCTAGGTACAGGACCTTCAACTGGACAATTTTAGAGGCGTTAGTATCATTGTAAAATTGAAAAACCTTTAGAATAATTTTTATTTTCAGCCACAATGGAAATCATATTAAGAATCAACTCGACAGGAAACTGAACTACCACTTTACTTAATTTTTGGGATATATAGTAATAAACAGAACATTTAAATACATGTTGTAGATATTTAACTAATATAATAATGCTTCACATGGAAATTCTAAAACTAAGGGAACAGTCTGGTCACCAAAGAACAACAAATACTTACATGACCAAACATAAATAACTGTTAGAACATAGTTACTTGAGTTTGAGTAGTTCTAATCATTTTAATAATTAGTATCCCTAATTAAATCTACAACACTAGGTTGAAGAGCATGATACGAAGACATTCTACCAATTGACCAATGTGAATATTTTTGAACACACACACACACACTTTTTAATCAATTTTTCAAAGTGCCAGGGGTACTTATAACTATCAGAGCCCGAATTTTGATGACATGTCATTTTTTATTGGTTCATCTCAAACAATGCTCATGTGTACATAAGCTCTGTTCATGATCCTCTGGCTGTGAAAATGTATATTTTAAAGGTCATTTTTAGACTTTTTAGAATCATTTTAAGGCATTCATAGTCAATGAACTTTGTATCCTCTTTTCTTTGGTTGTAAAATACACATTCCTGGTGAGACTGCAACTAGGTTTAAGAGGGTTGCGTTGGGAGGGGGTAGCCCCTAGTAATTATTATTCCCTCCCATTGAAGGTGCCGTCCAATTTTCATATAAAGCCCCTTTTTGAAAATATAAGTTTATTGTGTTACATTCTATATTGATAGAATGTTACTACATTATTATTGTTATTTTATAGGTAGGCCTATTGATAATATATATCTAAGGTAAGTTGCATTTAATACGATTCAACATATGAATGTTTGAAACAGGTCTAATAACTTTTCTAGCTGTCTGATAAGGCCCTTCATATGTCACTATGGATTGTATTGAACTAATATTGACTCTACACATTGAACCGAGGGTGCAAACAAAACCACAATTAATTAACGGTTATTGTTCTTATCAAGGCACGTAAATAATAAGAATAGAACATATGACCATTTAGTTCAGGGTTGTAGAGCATACACATCACGAGACAAGTTTTTGTAGCCTAACGGTACCGCAAACATCAAAATTGTTTATTAACATTTACCAAAGAAAAAGGAACTTATAAGGCTCAAAGATAAGTGATTAAATTGTTTTATAAAATAAACTATATTGATTTTCTTCAGCTAGAATAATAGACTATGAACTGATCCATAGAGATAATAGTAATAGTATCTCAGGAATTAAGAATACAAACAATCTCACAAACTACTCTCATTATTTAAGTTAGAGATGGTTCGATAATTTATTACACCAATGATTATTAATTTTATCTAAGAATCCCTAATCTCTAATCCAATTCCGAAATTGAGAAAATGATAAACATAATATCATTACATTACTAATTTATCATTAATTTATCACATAAATAAGAAATAGAGAATTTTTACTATTTAGTCACTATCTTAATCTGTTTATTCTAATTATTAATTAATTTGGCACTGAGTCTCACTACCCATTATGGTTATACGCTTAAGTACTAATTACGCTAATGGGTCAGGAATTGGCAAGGTTGAATTTAGAGAAAGTTAACCCACATTTGCGTGGAGGGAGAATTGAGTACCATTTAGGAAAAAACACCCCCAGCTCACCCGACAGAGATTCGAACTTCGATCTCCCAGTCCTCGGCAGTCTAGCTCAACACAAAACTAGTGCGTTTGCTAGCTACGCCACCGAGTTTTAACCACTCTCACAATAGACTAGACTAGACTTCCAATGACGGATGGATAGGGGTTAGATTCCCAGTCTAGTGTAATGAGGGTGGTTTTCCTTCGGTGATTTTACTCTCACAACGCCCTTTCAGGTAAATTTAATTTAAATTCAGAATTCCTCGTTCATAACACATTAGCGTAATTAGTACATATACGTATAACCCTAAGGTTGGGCCACACACCAAATGCAACAATTAGTTTCGCGACAAGACATTTTGTCGCAGTGTCAAACGTGTTGCAGAACTCTCGACTTCCATAACATCCAATGAAGCGCCGTTCACTGTTTTAGGGGGCGGCCAGACTGAGCGCGCGAGCGAGCGAGCGAGCGCGCGAGCGACTAAAATATAAAATAGAATACATGGGTTGTAATGAGAGGTGGCCAGACTGGAGCGAGCGACTGAGCGCGCGCGCTTGAAAGATAGAACTGGTTCTATTTTTCAAGCGCGCACGCTCGACCCGGTACAGTCTAGTTTACAGGCGCTAGGCAATATTATTGTGTGTTGGTTCATCGAGTGCTAGGAAAACTTCTCATTTTGACATTTTTATTAATATCGATAGGTTTAGCACACTTGCTACTAACGGCCTAATTTAATT
>CABFWB010001911.1:39171-49581 GCA_902151455.1 Timema bartmani | reverse complement strand
GGGGGGGGGGAATAAATAAGTGTATATTAATATAAACTCGCCACATGGAAATGTATTTTAAATAGGTGGACATTTAGTCAGGAATTACTTTAATGTCAGAATGAATGGTTTGAAGACATTCTCGCGAAGATGACTGTAAAACGTGTGTTTGTAATCTTGGTTTCAATACATAGTGGTTTCTTGTTTTCAATTATATGTAAGGTGAACTATATAATAACTGAGATTTTACAAAACCATATTGATTACATGTAAATAACGATGCACCAGCTAGTATTGAAATAATAATTAGTTTCAGAGATAATATAATTTTTGTTTATAGTAATTCTTTTTTTATTTCAAATTTAGTATGGCTATAGTACATATTCTAATCAATTTAGCTAAACCAAAATTAAATCAATGAAAGATTTTAAAAATAATAATAAACCATATTTTAGTTAGGAAAATACAAGCATTTTTATGTATGGATATTATATGAATAAATATACATATATAAGTTCTTTAACAAACTTGAATTAATATAAGTAACAAAACTTCATTTACAAACTGCATTCATATATATATATATATGCAGTTTGTAAATGAAGTTTTGTTACTTATATTAATTCAAATTTGTTAAAGAATTTATTATTTTGAGAAAAAATAGGATAAATAATATAAATGGTATGGAGCTAAAATAGTCAAGTTTATTATGTTATTAGAGAATAAGCAAGCATATAAATACATATTTAAAATATATAAATCAATAATGTTTTTTCAATTCATAAATTATTTAGAAAGAATATTTTATAAATATTTGACCTGACATTTGATTTGTATTGTATTCTTAAATATTTGCTTGTGCTATTAAAAGTTTAATGAATATACATTGCTTATTTAGTTTTATTATGAGGGTGACCGTGATTTTAAATTACATTTATCTTTAATGTGAGGCTATTTAAAAAAAATATTAATTACAAAGAAATTAATACATATGATATTTACAATATTTAAAAATCTGGGACTAAAAATGTAGCATTGGTTTTCAAACAAAAAAAACAAAGCTAATATTTGAAGGAAATGTTGACGTAATAAAAGTAACTGTGGTGTCTATCATGTACTGTAAAAAAAATACAGCACAATTTTTGTTTCAAGAATTTCTTTACTAAGAATTGAAGTAAAGGATAGAAACGTATTAGAGATGTACTTGGAGGGAAAGCACAAATAAAACCAGTACGTAAAATTTTATGTTCACTTTCGTGCAAATAACACAGAGGAACATTCTCGAGGTAGGATGTAAAAAAGCCACTCCAGATGGAAAGTTTTTACTGAGTTTCCTTTGCTTTTTATTTTTACACGGCTAATATTACTATTACTTCCACTATTGTGAAAGACTAATGCTACATAAACCCCTTATTCCCCTTCCCCAAATATACGATGCTCCGTCTACAGATATAGCATTATACATTTTTGTGTCTAATGACAAGCTCACTTTCCTGCTTTATAGGATGTTTTATCAATGTTCCACAAAGAATTAATGTAAAGGATGTCTAGGATTAAGGTGTGATGGAAGGAAACGTGAGTTCAGTATTTTTGCAGATATTTATAACGAGAAACATTTTTTTGCACAAAATAAACACAATATTGATTCAATATATAAATTTAGTTTAATTTTCTGCACATAGTAATTTCAACAATTATCTAATATTTGGCGTGAGAAAGGTAGCTTTTGAACATTTTAATTTCATTAAAAAAAAGCCCTAAAATGGTTCTACGATTCCCATAATCAATATTCATAAACTGTAACCCCCTTTCCATTATAAATAACGAGGTTGCAAGAAGAGAATAAGTTGATAGTGCTTTGTTAGGAGTGAGTATTGACGCTAACCTATATCCTCTTATTTGGTCTCCTTGACAAATTAATAGCTAGCAACGCCCCAACAGCACTAAGCAGAACCCCAAACATACTTATATAGAACACCAAGATGTCAACAATGACACCCCATTTGAATTCCATCTAAACTTTAGTGACTTGACAAACAACAATAACGAGACCATATTATCCCGACCAGGCAGCGTCCAAACTCTGTTTGAGATCCACCTACTTAAGGAATAAATACTACATTTAATTTGCAAACGCCACTATGTGGATTAACGAGATCCCAATATACGATGAGAGAGATTAATAATAGACCATACACTAATTATATATATATATATATATATATACATTTTTATATTAGATGAATTTACAAATTGCCTAACTGGTGAGATTTATGACAATACTGAATTAAAGCAAGTTGTTGATGTATATCTATCAACAACTAACAGTAAAATAAATATTAGCTTGGTGGTTCCTAGCTTCGAGCCGTGTTACCATTAATAATACAATCAAAGATGCCTATAATATCAAAATGCCCCGACTAGCTCAGAAATCTGGTAAAAATTGAAGCTAACCTAACATCAACCTAGAAAAATGGCAGTTTAGATCTAAGTCCTAACATAATGTCCTGCAATCACACGATAAATAATAAAGCAAAGCCTAACTATTGACATCAGATACCCTGCGGTGTCTTTCCACACATAACATGGTCGTGGCCCAAACCTTGAGCTTAAAACTCTTATATAATCAAAACAGAAATTACTAAGCTCGGATAATAAGAACCACGAGAGACAACAAATTTGAACATGACTTCATACTAGCCAAAATACCCTAAATTTATATAATTTAAATTTTAATGAGTTACAGGAATAATTACGCCAAATAGAATTTTGAAAAGTAAATTATGTATAATATATCCCCCAAACAAATAATTATCACTGAATAGAACCATTACGCCGAAAATGAATTTTGAAAAATTAGAAATATACCCTTGAATCTAGAGACGTCATTAACCATGGCTGAAGGCAGTGATACAATTAGTACCAATAATAACTAAACAAGTGGTTATATAGTACCGAAAAATCAACGTCATATGCCTAGAGAGAATGAGAGAGAAGGGAAATAGAGGGGAGGGTGGGGGTAGAAGAGTTCGAGAACAGTCTCGCACCAAGCGGAATAAACTAAAGTACGGAGAGAAAAACAATAGCGGGTAGAATAGTTCGTTGAGCGACCGTCATTTGTTTTGTTGGGCGTGGCTTTCCTTCACAAGCCGGGGATGCCGGTTCATTCCTCGCTTGAGTCTATGATGTGAGTGAGAGTGGCTCGGCGACAAGATTCTTATCCGAATGGGACAAAGGGTGAGTTTAAGATCTCTTCATTGTAACGTTACATGTAACTCGTAACCAAACTGTTAAAAAACTACTCATATCTTTCTAAAAAAAAATCTAATAGTTCAACGAGTAATATTGAAAACTATTTATTTCTGTATTTCCTTTTGATAATCATAGCTCAATATTTTGTTTGAATTATAAAACATATTACAATAGTGACACTATATATTATTGTTTAATATATTAGTATATGTGTGATATTTTAGCTTTTGTATTCTTATAGTTAATTTAGTTGGAATCTCGTGTGTGTGAGGGATATTTTAAATAGTGTATTATTCTGATACTTAATTTAACTGGCCTCCCGCGTGTGTGTGAATGTGTTAGGGTGCTATTTTAACTCTTGTATTATTCTAGAATTAATTTATTTGCCCCCCCGTGTGTTTGTCACTTTATCTACTTTATTATTATAATTAATTTAATTTGCCTTCCGCGTGTGTGTGTGTGTTAGCTAGTCTATTTTCCAATGCTTCTTAGTACCTATCTGGGCTATCCACATTTTAATAATATAAATTTGGACGAGACGGGTACAAAAAGAGGAAATATACCTGAATTTGTGAAGAAAAATTGGGTAGCAATTTAAGAATAAGCACCCTCACCCTACACCCATTCACAACTACAACCCCTCAGACTACAACCCCACCACTTAATTTCTAACAAATTGGTTTAAACGATCTGGAGATATAGTTTTACTTATGTATATATTTCAACTATTTTTATATAAATAAATGTGTCGTGTTGCAACTGCGGCATTGTAGCTTGCTAAACCTGCTGTTTAACACGTACAATAAAAAAGCCGTAAATATAATTAACACAATGAATACAAGAGCTTATATATTCTAATAATGTGTGGCCGATATTAGCTCACGGTGGATTTATGTTGTCGGAAAACGCCAAAGCTCAAGGAAAACGGCCCCAGTTGACTAAACGACATTTTACTCAACAGGCCCCAGTTCTAAGAAATGGCTGAGATGTTTTTATCTGGGTGCCACACCACCATCAATCGATAGTGGTCATTCTTCACTATTCCGCAACTTAACCCTCTTCACGCCTTTGATGTCCAGATCCAAACCTTCCCCGAGTTTATCATATCTGTTAATATGTCATTCCTAGCTTCACATTTTGTATTTTATTTTATCAATTCGACGGAGGAGGTAATAAGACGTAAATCTATATCGCCGAAGAAACTACTGGTGACTACGATGTGTCAGGCGTCGGTCTATCCCCCTCGTTGCAGATGAAGCATCATCTGGGACTTTAAGTATGTGAAAGCTAGAATCTGGGATAGATTCGTAACATCTCTAACTATTTCCCATCATATTTTTGTGTCAGAATGGCTGACTTTATTTTCTATGCCCATAAGGCATAGTTTTGAATGTTTGTCTTAACGATCTTTTTAAATGCCCATAAGGCATAGTTTGTCAAAAATTGACATGTTTTCCTACCCATATGGCGCAGCTTAGAAAGAAGGCCTTAATGCTCTATTTATATAGGTCCATATGACTTTATTTGGTATGTCAGTGTGTCTGCCTAACTTGTCTAATGATTCCCTAAACGGTATGACCATTTTAAAGATCTATTTATGGTGGAAATCCGATCATCTAACGTTTTCTTAAATGAGCTAGCTAGGTCAGTGACAGATATGTCACTATTATTTCTTTTTTGGGTATCAATTTACGGTGCGCAACCTGTGGGAGCACTACTAGTTCGTGGTAGTTGCCCGCGGGGATAATACTGTCTCCGGCTCCTTCAGGCGCAGTTTGTATTAAGTAAACTATTATTGTTTGTACTATTTATTGTGTGCGCAAGTTAGGGTGGAAATATAAATATACTATTGAATGTCCAGGCAGTACTTATTAGAAATTGACCGGCCATAGTAATTTAACCGTAGATATGCCTGATAGCTCGCCCTTTACTATGTGTAATATGCTAGTTCCTCACCAAGGAGTTTATTCATAGGTTTTAGTAACTCTATGTAGTCAACTTAAGCTAGTTTGCTTATATAACGTCCTTATAGTAACTTATAAAATTAGGATTTAATACCCCTTGTTTTCATTCCCTATAGTTTTACTACTGTTAATGAATAAACCTTTCAGGTTTTAGTCTGGTTATAGCCGGGCTGGATTGTCTTTATGTATTGTGGCTTAAACTTAAATTGATATTTGTTGCCTAGTTTTGACTGCTGCTATGTTGAGGCAGACTGCTCCTTCGTAGAATGAGCGTTGATTAATGGAGTTACTAGTCATCAAGGAGCTTATTTATATTCCTTCCTATCGGGAAGTATAAGTATATCTATAAAAAACGTATGGAATTCCATATCTCTTGTTAACATTTAAATAAACTGATTTGTTATCCTTGTATATTTCTCTTATGAAGGTTTGGGAAGGATTAGACATGTTATTGTGTTATAATTGTAATCGTCTCTTCTTCTATTAGTTAAGAGAAGCGAGGACACAACATATTTTCATCAGCACAGTCATTGGCCAAGAATTTACGGAAATATATTCCTATGTTAGGTATGTAAAGCAGAGTCTGTTTATTAGTCACTGGGAAAACATGTTATAGTTACAGTTTTAACAAAATCTGCCTACTCATGCAGCACTCCTCAGCACACGACTCGATATATCACACCATCTACATATTATATAAGATCTATGCCGTGCCTTTATGTTCTTCCATAGCTCTCTCTTCCACTTATTGATACCCTAGAGAGCTGAAATATTTTATGAGTGTTATGGAGCATGTCATCTTCATTAGAAAATTCTTCTGAAAATTGAAAAGAAATAATCCAAAATGGTGGACGCATCATACAAATTGAGTCGTAGAGCTAAAATTTTGTATTGATGCTATGGAACATGCTATATTTGTGAGATTCAAGTGAAATCCAAAATATATTTCAGAGAGAGGTATAGGGACTAGTTTTTAATACATATACATATAAATATACATCTTGGTGTGTGAAAATATTAGCTAGTACAAATGTCAAGGGGGCACCCGAATGTACTATAACAACCGGGAATCTAACCCCGACCCCTTTAGCTGGTAGCCAGGTACACTTTCCCAAAAGGCCGGTTTAGTTTTTAAAAAGTAGCATAGCTAGAATAGGTCACGTTTAAGAAGCATTTAGGGGGATTAAATTAAATATTAGTTAGTGAAAAATAGAAATGTAATTCAACAATCTGTCAAAAATAAAAGAAAAGTGTAATCACATGGCCTAAATTGAGGTGCGTGCTTGTTTAACATAGCTGTGCTCTGGATTGTGAAGACAACGAGTATTACAAGATGTTGTGATTAGCTCGTAAACAAAATTAATAGAACATATGCGCTGACAATATAGTGTCAGCATTGCTCGGTAAACCAGGCCAGAAAGCAGAATAAAAACTAGTGTATCCAGCTAACGGGGCTGACTAATCACCATATAGTCTAGCGAGTCACTCTGCCCATTTTTGGGGCTACGCGGGTTAGGACGGTGGCACATCAGTACCTGTTTTTGAGGGCTACCGTTTGAGCCCAGGGTACCAGGGTTAATCAACCATATAGGCTCACCTAGAGGTCAGCCAGGCCATTGATTATTCCCTGCAAAACTTCACTCTGCACCAATCTTTTAAAGAGTATTTTAAATTCTTTCATATATTTTAATATCTCTTATCAACATCACGTTTTTTAATAGACATGATATTACAAATAAAACAATATCCTGGCCGAACTTCCATTAAGAACCCACACAATCATATATTCACTTACCCCCCTCACCCCTACCCTTGGCCACAACCATAGGTCCACATCTGAAAGGTCAAAACTGTTTGATTATAAGCGCCTCTGAAATTGTTGACTGGATATCTATGGTCCAACCCCTGAAGTCAGTCGGTAGAGGGTCTGTCAAGTGAGATAAGGGTCCCGGGTAAGACTACCGATATGGCAAAAAAATTAATTGTTGGAGAAATGTGAGTTTCCTCTTTCACAAATATGATTTAATGGCTGGGGGCTGGATGCTGTCTCTGTTCTAGATTTGAGTTAGTTAATGAGTCGTATGGTGATATAATCAGTCGGTTCAGCAAGTACACGTTAAATACCTCATATAAACAAATGGGGAAAAATAGATAGGTACGAGTTCAAACCATCAATTGGTGCGTTACATTCCCCCGAAACTGTTTTCAAGAGCTATTCAAAGATTCGTTCAACCAGTGTTGTTAAGTTAAAAAAAAAATTCTTGATATTAAATCTCACGGCCAATTAACATGGAAATAAGATGCAAGACTATGCCGAAATCAGAAATTGCATCAAAGTACATTTTTAATTTATATTAAAAATATAAAGTATTGTGATCGTGATAGAAATCTATCTCGAGATTATGATAAATTCTTACTTTTTATGTGAACACAAATAAAGTGGATTTTACCATTCAGTCTGTCGGTTCTTCTGTTTGTCTGAACAACAGCCATCAAACCGTTTTGAATCCGTGATTAGGGACAAACTTGATATTTATAATCCATAGGGCTACACACAAACTTTTTTTTTTATCCTAGCCCTTCATTTAAAGATAGTTTACTAATAAGTCATTTTTTAAGATACCAGATTTTTTGAAAATGGCAGTAAAATTTTTGTTTAAAATGTATTTCTAGGCTTTGTTTGATATGCCAAATAGCACTGCATGATTTTTGGGCAAAAATTCGTTGAAAGGTGGCTTATTGATAACTAGTTTTTCAAATGAAATATTTTACAAACGGCTCTAATGATTTGGTTCCAAATTGGTATTTTGGGAGTGTATGAAATTACAAATAAAGAGTGTATACTTGTTTTTGGGGTAAAACTCATTTATGGGTAGTTCTCATGACTGATTTTTCAAAATACTTTAAATATTTATAAACCGCTGATGACTATATGGTTCCACATTTGATTGGGAGACTTTTACATTTCAATAATGGTGTATCTTTATTTATCTAAAATGTATTAAGGGTTTAATTAATTTACTTGCAACAAATGTATGGCAAATCTTGGAAATTTTGGATACTAACCTTGAACATTGAATTCAAAATGAGAATCTGTAATAGTTTTTCATGATAAATAAGAATACGTTTTTATTTTTACAAATAGATATTGGTGAGGTAGTTTATCTTTTTTCGAAAATTTTAATGTTATATTTGAACAGTTTGGTTTAAAATGTATGTGTAAGGCGTGATTAGTTTAATTATCAAGATGTGTTTTGTTTGATGAGTAAAACTTATTTAAGGGTAGATTACTAAAAACCTATTTTAAAAATCTTCTTCGAAGCTTTAGTACAAAATAAAAAAAAGTTTGCCAGTGTGTCATAGTTTTTTTTAATTCTTGTTGACACCACAATTACATTTTGTTACAAAAATTATTTTTACATCTAGTGTAATTTTTTGTAATATGTTAAAATTCTTCAATTGCACTCCATTTCACTAATTTCCAATTACTTTTAATATCTCAATCAAGAGATAGGGTCTAGGAGGAAGTAATATATCTGTTTATAGAAAAAATACTATATAAAAAAAGTCTGGAATGATCACTATATTCCCAAATTATAACTAGACATAGTAATAGTACAGCCAAATATCAAGCTATAAGAAATATTTAATAATATTAATTTTAAGACAACCATCTAAATTTTTGGGATCAAAGAACTAAAAAACTTAAGGGCAGACAAAACGTTATTTCACCATTCATCCATTTCCTGAGACAATCCCATTCAACAACTAAACTGACACAACACTTCTTAAAATTAATTTTCATACTATGTTCCCATCGACGTCTCAGAGTACCATGGTGTCTTCTTTCCTTCAGGTTTCCCTACAGAAATTGTATGTAGTCCACATGCCTGTAATCCCCCATACGAAACAAACATCCACCAACCAGAGCATAAGCGCCTTCATTATCCTTATATGTTGCACAGGCCTACACACAATGCATTTCTTGATTATGAAACATTCTCCATTCTCCTATTGGTTCACCCTTCTTAAGCGCTAATATCTTTATTATCTTTTTGTTCTCTAAAATTCTCAATTTATGAAAGATCCATCTCAACAAATTACAAACCTAGTAACTGCTTGCACGATTTCTCTCTGACTTCTTGAATTTCATTTCTATCCGTTTTAACAATTCCCAATTATTTGAATTGGCCAACTTCAAAACATAGTTCACAGATATCTATAAATTAATTTTTTTTAAATACCGACATGTACTTGATGTATTAGTTTAATATGTATTAAGGTATCTTATTTATTTTAAAATACCTTGATAAAAGTTACTAACCATAGCTGATAATAGCTTGAAGAAAAAAGTGCCGGTATTTTATATATTTAAACAACTATATGTTTCTTACAGCTTGTGAATGTGTGGAATGCCAGGCCTCCACCGTGGTTCGGATCCCACGCTAAACGATATATCATTTCATCTCACAATCACCCTACCATTACACATTAGCGTAAGTGCGTATAACCCGAATGGGTAATGAGAAGTGGTGCTAATAGTAATAATATGTTTCTTAGCGTTTTCTTTATGTATGCTCCTTGCTATTATGTTTCAATAAATAAAAAAGTGCGTCTACTGTCACGTGTAACTCATGCTAACACAAGGTGTGAGGGAGGTAGGGTAGGATTTACTTTACTATCATAAAATAAATATTAACAAATTATTCAATCTTATTAAGGCACACCCCTTAGAATATTTCGAAAAGAATTATCACTATGACATCACACAAAAAAACAAAACACGCACATTCAAGTCAACCTGTTCCCCTTCTCACACCCAACCCCTACCCTAAGGTCAAAAGCTGATAGTCCAGGTCACTTCCCACCACTTGACCCGGAACAAAGCCGGACTCGTAAATCGCTATACCACCGCAGAATCAATCATATCTTGGGGTTTTCGAGGTCTGTCTGCATGAATGGCAACGCCAAAAGATCTTTTATCAATGTTCATATTGTATTGGTGAGTTCAGTGCTTTGTATGTTGCGGCCAGACTAGCCTCTGCATTGTCCCCAAGCTGCAGTACGATTCTGACCCTCCCCTCCTTTCTATTCCAGCTCCCTCTTGTCCCTTCCCAACCCTTTCAGAACCACTCTCTTCCGGGTCAAAACTCTCCCGTGGAGACGACAGCCATTTGTGATTCTCTAAAGGTCAGTTTACACTACATGTTGCCCC